>NSDO01000209.1:13884-98715 GCA_002286825.1 Lagenidium giganteum | reverse complement strand
AGGTGGCGAACACTGAGAGAAGCCCTGGTGCGGCGAGGAGCTTAGCAAATGCGCTTGAAGGCTGACGAGACTCTGTTTTGAGAGGGGAAAGGGTGGGCAGGCATGTAATGAAAATAATATCTTGGGTTTTGTATAGGCTTATTAGCGTTTCTTATATCAGCCGTACGACCCAGTAGCATCTTAGTCTGGTGCTTGAAGTGGGTGATGCTACTGAGTAGCATTGAACTAACCGGCGTTGGGGGGTTAAACGAGGGACCACCAGAGTGATTGTCGTTATTATAATTCAGTAGTGCGTAAAGTTCCTAAACATGATCTGAACTGGTTCCATGTCACCGAACCGACGTAACGGCAATAATTATGATCATGGTAGGTTTTATACACCATGCGGGACCGAGTTCCCAAGTTCCACAAAAAACGCCACACTGTCTCTCTATATCTCTTTTCTCTTCGACCCCTACCCCCCCCTCTCTAAATATATATATATATATTAATGTATAGGAACTCGGAACCCGAGCACCAGCAGCAGATGTCAATGTAACCACAGCCCTTCTAGATATTAGAAGTTGGTCCGCCAATTAGTTGCAATTCACTATTGAATTTGTTGTGACACACATTCTGGCTGAGTGTTCGTCCCTGGAGCGCTGGCTCAGTGGAGACACAATAAGCAGTGTGTACACGACGGTACTCACCTTGCCCAGGGTTTTTCCCTCAGATGAGGTTTTTCCCTCGTGGCGGTACCCTTTAGAAATAGATTAGATCCGACCCGGATGGGCCGGTTAAGCACTCTCTAATTTACGAGCTTTTTCCCCGCGTCCCAAGACTGTCACCGCACCCGAAAGGGTCAACGGTGTTTCCTCTGCCAGTCCAGCAAAAGTACTACGAACTACAAAGGTGAGCCGAAACATGAGTTCCGCGCAATAGTTTATGAGCCCAATGCTGCCAGTCAGCGACGACATTGTCGGCCTGGTGCCGCCCACGTTCAACGGCGACTCCGCCGCATTCAATGACTATGCGTCAACCATGGAATTGTACCTGAAGGCAAAGAGTTTGCTCGAGTACGTCCTCGTTCCTGAATACGACGGCACACAAGCATTTGTGCACGAAGGGAAGGAATTCCCAGCCATTGTGCAGCTGGGGCAAGGTGCCCAGCCCGCGCAAGGCAACGACGATGCTGCTGAGCCGCAGATCGAACCGGGCCCGCAAGATGCTCCTGGCGGCGCTGCTCACCGCCAGTAGGAGCGCCTGCAAGCTCATGCGCTGCAGAAAAACTCTCAAGTGGTGTTCCTGCTCCAGCAGTCACTCGAGCCTTCACTGCGATCGTCGATCAAGGGTCTCGATGCTTACCGCATGTGGCAGCAGCTCAAGACGAACTACGCAGGCCGCCATGCAAAGAAGATCGAGCGTCTACACAAAGCGCTCGAGACACTGACCCTCAAACCCGGCCAGAACCCTGCGGTCTTCGTKAGCGAGTTCAAGAGCGCGGYGGYCGCGWACCAGGCGGAGTCCGGCACCGTGTTCTCGCTCGTCGACTGTAGCCTGCGCTTGCAAGCAAAGCTGCCAGCGTGCTGGTCGACCAAGCTCGAGATCTGGAAATCGACGGATGCGCACATTCCGTACGAGAAGCTCTGCAAGTTGGTGTCCGAGGAGGAACCGTACGAGCAGCAGCAAGTCGTGCCAGCCGCGCCAGCCACGAAGATCCCTGTCACTCCTGCCACSGCACKGATGGCGAACACGCCGTACGTGAATAAGCGTGTTGGATGCTACTCGTGCGGTTCTGTCACGCACCGAGTTGTGGATTGTCCTGCACTAACGGAAGAAGAGCGCAACAAGATCCGAGAGGATCAACAGCGCAAACAAGAAGAACGCGAACGACAMCGCCGCGAGAAAGAGCAGTCAACGGAAAGCGTGGTCAAGCGGCTCGAGCGTGAGCTCCAAGCTCTGCAGAACAAGCTCGACCGCGGCGGACGCAGTGGACAGAGGCGTCCATCGTCCAACCGCGGCGGCAATCCCGGCAAACGACAGCGAGACAACAACGATCAAGACCGTCGCACCCGTTCTCCCTCGCGTGAGGCACCTCGTGGTCGTGATGACGACAGAGGGCGCCCACGCTCACCAAGACCGCGCTCGGATGGCGAAGGACGCACTGACCGGTACGACCGACGCTCGGCACCGCGATACGACCGCCGCTCTGCGCCACGCCAAGCTCCACGATCGTGGTGACGAGCTGATGCTGCGTTTTCACGCTGGAACGCGCGCTGCGGCTGCAGCTACGCCTGACTCTGATTCGGAAGGCTCGTCCATAGTGATGGAGACGCCTGACCGACGCCAAGCGGCCGCTGCGCGCCCCGAATCCACGCCTACGACGCCTGCACGTCCCGGCCAAGGCAAACGCGCGTCCAAGGCGGTCCGTGGCCTCTCCAACCCGAACAACTACCTGCCCAAAGACGGCGAAGACGCGCTGAACGCTAAACTCCGCTGGTACAACGACTACCAAGCCAAGTCGCACTTCCGCAGCCAGCAGTCAAAGGCCGCTCGTCGGGCACCCCGCTACGCTCCAGCTCCGTCAGCGCCTGCACCACCAGCGCCATCGCCGTCTGCGCCACCGTCCGCACTTTGCGCGATCTCCGTTCCTGGTCTCGCGGACTTGCCGCAATCGACCAAGTGGATCCTCGACTCCGGCGCGTCCAGCCACATGAGCCAYCAACGCGACCTCTTTGTGACTTTCCGGCCGCACAAGGAGTCGGTGTCGTCGGCCAATGGTGCTATGGTAGCACTTGGTCTCGGCGACATCGAGCGGCCGGTCAAGGACGACAGTGGTCGCTACCAAACGCTCCGCCTCCGCGATGTCCTGTACGTTCCAAAGTTGCCCGTCAATCTCTTCTCGCTTCCAGCTGGTACGAAGAGCATGGGGCTCTTGACCTACCTGGGCATTCAAGCAGAAGTTGTCGTGCCGGACAAGCATGGCTTCGTCCTGCCCGTGCCAATGTCCAAAACGTTTGGCCTCTACGTACTCACGCCGGCGGGTAAGGGGCTCTGCCTTTATGTGAAAGGAGAGTCACCACCGCCACGGACTGATGCATGGCTGCTTGTTCACAGGCGCTTCGGGCATCCAGGGCAAGGTGCTTTAAGGGATATATTGCGGTGTTATCGCTCACAGCTACCGACTACGGCTACATTTTCGAATATACACTGTGAACCCTGCGCCCTTGCTAAGTCCGTGTGCGTACCTTACCCGTCGCGCGCATTGCGTCCGGCCCGCCACCGTGGTGAAGTGGTTCACACGGATATTGGCGTGGCCCCCGTCCCAAGCTTGGGCGGCCGACGCTACTTCGTCGTGTTCGTGGACGATTACACGAGATTTCTATTCGTGTACCCGCTGCGACAACGGTCAGATCTCTACGCTGCATTCGATGAGTTCCGCGCGGAGTTTGCTCGCAAGGTCGAGACTCTCCACCACACGCAAGCACGCGAGTCTCAAAGAGAGATGAGTCTGCACGCGGACAATGCGCGTGAATATGTGAAACTCGGCGACCTGATCAAAGCGAAACATGGGATCAAAATGCGGTTCAGCAACGCCTACAAACCGCAAGAAAATGGCATTGCCGAGCGACGGATGCGCATGCTTATGGAAAAGATGCGCGCCGTGCTCTTCGAAGGCCACTTYCCCATCGGGCTTTGGGCAGAMGCACTGATGTACGTTGCGTATATTATCAACATTACGCCTACGCCTGTGCTCGATCATTTCTCGCCGTATCACTACTGGTTCCGCCGAACGCCCAACATCAAGAAACTTCATGTCTTCGGCTGAGTCGCCTACGTGCACATCCAGAAACCCCAACAAACCAGCAAACTCCACGCCCGCGCACTGAAGTGTATATTTGTTGGTTATGCTACTGATGGTTCTGGCTATCGTTTGCTACGCCTAGATACCCTGGAAGCAGTCTACTCGCGAGACGTCCATTTCCGCGACGACATCCTCGCCACCATCAACTTTGACCTGCTGCCGAAGTCAACCCGACATGCCATCTCGGCGAAGCAGCGCGCATGTGGCTGCAACCAATGCGATTTTCGCCGCAGTGAGGCAGCTGCGATCGAGCACGCGCGTGATGACGCTGGAGTCTCTCATCAAAGCGACTCAAGCGACAGCGATGACGATGCACTTGAACACGCATGTGAAGACGATGGTGTTCCAGCTCACAGCGCTTCCCACCATCGCAGCCAACCAGTCATGGAGCACGCACGTGATGACGCTGGTGCCTCCTTTGCTCAACAGCAAACGATCGACAATGAAACTCGCGTATCCCGTGCTGCCAATCTTCCGAGATGCCCTGCGAGCGTTGCTGATGCGTCGATCGCTGATCGAATGGGTGCGTCGACGGACACCATGCCTGAGACGCCGAAGCCAAGCTTGCGCAAGTCAGGGAAGGGCCCTGCTGTGGACCGAGCGTGCCGCATCACTCCGCGTACATCCAGGCCCGTAGACTCCGGACTGCCGCCCATGGATCCTGGCGCGTGCTCACAGCCCGTGGTGGATGCACCAGGACTGCCCCAGAGCCCCCAGGCACGGTCATCTGCTGCCGCCAACTGCAGTGGGGTTAACCAGCCGGATACCACCCCGCCACGCCCGCCCATGCTCTCCTCCACGCCTCTGCGTGGCAGTGAGGCCGATCGCAGCATTCGCCGCCTCCGCCACCACCTTTGTCGCCATTGCCTCACCCATGGGTGTCTGCGGACACCATGGTACAGCATGACGATCGGACATTGCTCATCGTCGGCACCACTCGACCGCGGGACAGTGTTTGCAGAAATGGACCTGCACCAAAGCGAGTTCGGTTCGATCCACACCTCGCCGTGCGTCGATTCCATCACGGCGATCCGGTGTCGGATTTCGAAATGTCCTTCCTGGCCCGCACCACGGTGAACATGCACGCGGAGCCCGCCGACTCGCTGTCACGCATTGAGGACAATCACCATGGCGCTTGCAGTGTAACTCGCACCGAGGGTCCGGAGTCGTCGGCACATCCTAGGCAACCGTTTGTACCCGCCTCGACTGTGACWATGCCCCACGTCCGTGTATACTCAGCMCATGCGTCGCCGACCGATGGCCTTCCTGCATCACCGCCGACTTCACGGCACGCGCGCACGAGGAACCATGAGCAGAAACGCGCCCGGCGTGCGGCGAGAGTTCGTCATCGGCCAACCCATGCTCAGCATGTAAGGTACATGGATCATGGTGGCCCGACCCAAGTGTCGATGGACGATGTCGACTGGGATGCCAAGGACATCGAGCGACACCTCCAGTACCCCGCGACCACCGGCATCGACTGTGGTGGTGACCCAGTGATGGCCGACCGCGATGATCCTGGCTATCGCCAGTACGTCCATGCACTCCTGGCCATCAAATACATTGACGCACCAACCACATACCAGCAAGCGGTCAAGAGTGACCATGCTGCGGAGTGGCGTGCAGCTATGGACGCTGAATACGACTCGCAGATGGCAAATCGAACATGGACGCTCGTTGATCTGCCTCGCGGAGCCAAGCCCATGCAATGCCGATGGGTCTACGTCGTTAAGTACACTGGTGACGGCACGGTGGACAAGCTCAAGGCTCGCCTTGTTGTCAAAGGGTTCCTACAGCTCTATGGTATCGACTATGACGAGATATTCTCGCCGGTCGTCCGCATGGAAGTACTACGCCTACTTCTTGCCATCGGAGCTGCTTTTGACTGGGAGATTGATCAAATGGACGTCAAAACCGAGTTCTTGAACGGTGTCCTTGAGGAGGAACTGTACATGCGTCACCCCCCAGGCTACACGCAACCAGGCACAGAGCACAAGGTGTGCCGCCTGCTGCGAAGTCTCTATGGACTCAAACAAGCGCCACGGGTATGGTACCTCACGCTTCATGAGTTCCTCACCGCGCAAGGCTTTGTTCGCATGATCAAAGACCACTGTGTATACGTGCTCCGTCGCACAGATGGCATCTGTGTCATCTCGGTTTACGTCGACGACATGTTCGTCATGGGCACGCCACGCCGCCTCATCGACGAAATGAAAGCGCGCCTCAGAGCCCGGTTCGAGATGATAGACCTTGGTGAAGCCAGGTTCATCATCGGCTGGCACATCGAACGACATCGTAATCACCGAGTGATCTTCGTCCATCAAGAAAAGTATTGTACCAAAGTACTCGACCGCTTCGGCATGACGGACAGTCGCGCTGTCGGATCTCCGCAAGATCCCGGCCACAAACTCAGTGAGGCGGACTGCCCTACCGATCCCGCCGTCATCGAATCCATGCAACGCATCCCGTACCGCGAGGCGGTGGGGAGCTTTATGTACCTCATGATGGGCACGCGTCCTGACCTTGCTGACTTTGTCCGCCAAGTCAGYCGGTTCCTCAAGAACCCTGGACCAAACCATTGGCGAGCGGTAGTGCGTGGCCTACGCTATCTCAATGGAACAAGACGACATGGTATTATCTTAGGTGCTGCGCATGTGTCGGAGGCGACAATGCAACATGCCCTATCGGCCTACAGCGATGCTGACTACGCCAACTGTCCCAACACCGRTCGCTCCGTCTCCSGCTACATCACGTACCTGTTCCGCACGAGCCCGATCTCCTGGCGCAGCTCTCTGCAGAAGCTCGTGACGGTCTCGACGACTGAGGCCGAGTACGTGGCGCTTGCGTCCACCATCCAAGAGGTTCTGTACTTGGCCGCGCTGCTCGAGGAGCTGGGGCACAAGCAGACCAACGGCACACTCATTGGCGAAGACAATCAATCGACCATCAAAATCGCCAACGACCATCAAAATCGCCAAGAACCCCGAACACCACGGGCGAGTCAAGCACATCGATGTGCGGTACTTCTTCGTCCAGGAGCGTGTGCGCTCTGGCGACATCCGMTTGCAGTACGTGGCCACCGATCAGATGCCGGCCGACTTACTCACCAAGGCCCTCGGCCCCCAGAAGTTCGCCAGCCTTCGTCATCGTCTCGGTGTTCACAGCCGCGAGGAAGTGGATGCACTTCTCGCGCGCCACGCCCCATCCGACTACAGCCACTAGACCATCCGCATGGCCCTAGCGCCATCAGTGGAGTTTCATCCTGCCTCCGTAGGTGGCGCAAGGTGTCGCACCTCGAGGAAGCCATGCATGTGGAGCCAAGTGAGGCGAAGGTACCCATTGTGCCTCCACATCGCACAGGCGCTAAGGTTCTCCACTAGTGAGGCTGTTGTGACACACATTCTGGCTGAGTGTTCGTCCCTGGAGCGCTGGCTCAGTGGAGACACAATAAGCAGTGTGTACACGACGGTACTCACCTTGCCCARGGTTTTTCCCTCAGATGAGGTTTTTCCCTCGTGGCGGTACCCTTTAGAAATAGATTAGATCCGACCCGGATGGGCCGGTTAAGCACTCTCTAATTTACGAGCTTTTTCCCCGCGTCCCAAGACTGTCACCGCACCCGAAAGGGTCAACGGTGTTTCCTCTGCCAGTCCAGCAAAAGTACTACGAACTACAAGGTGAGCCGAAACATGAGTTCCGCGCAACAGAATTGAAGCACTACAGTAGCTTTAGTAAGTACGACGTCGTTTTGGAACCGGTTCGGAACTCGGTTTCGGAACCTCGGAACTCAACATAAAACCTCAACTGAGGTTATTTCGAAATTGTTCTCAGTCACAGGAAGCTAAGCGACGATCGCGCAAGATAGCGACAGGTAGAGGCATCGAGAGCAACCAAGACTAACAACGAAGCTGTATTGTGATTAGAAAGAAGAGATGGCGCGGAAAGTGTGGTTTCGTCTGGTAGATGCATCTACTCGCGGCGCGTTCTTGGATCACAAGGCATCATCAGTGCCAAGCGATCGTGTCAACGATATTGAGGACCTTCGCAACAAGATTCACGCGAAGTATGACCACACGCGACCACAAGGAACGAATATTTTGGCTCACCTTGCAGCCGATCGATTGGATGTGTACGCCAACAGAGAAGCATACGACGAAGAGAATGCCCAGCCTTTGGACGAAGATTTGGCAATTGGCGCACTTGGTGCATCGAAGAAGGGTGCACTCATCGTGGTAGTGCCGACACAGCGACAGATTGGTGGAGCTGTTGTGTCAACGGTATCACCGGGCGAGAACGAAAGACGCTTTCAGAAGTTCAACGCACGCATTGAGCACTCAAAGTTGGAACATGAAGGAGGAGTTCCGTCAACATACACGACATATCGAATAGCCACGGTCAAAGCATTTGCAAGCCTTCTTGATCGCATTCCGTTGATATTCATCCGCGCTCCCCCTTTGTCCGGAAAGACGGCCATGTGCAATCTACTCTACAACCACATTGTTGATTCCAAGCCAAATACACTTGTCGCTCGCGTGTGTGCAACTTTGATGCCTGATACCAACAATTTTTGCGAATACTTCAAGTCAATGTACGACTGTGATTTTCAGACATTTAGTGCACTCAAGCTTGATCGAGTGGTGTTGATCGACGAAGCTCAGGCCACGTACGACGATGAATTGCTATGGCTGGGCTATCTTAAGGCGACGCTGGATGGAGGATTTCCTGGTATGCGCTTCGTTCTCTTCACATCCTATGGCAGCTTTGATATCTACAGCAAGCGTGCCCGTGCTGGAACTCCAATTGTTATTCCTGCTGCGAATACGATTGGATTGAATGCAACGCAGATGAATCCTGGTTTGTATCTTTCACGTGTGGAGCTAGAAGATATGGTTCAGAGCAGCACTAATGGCAAAATCGTCTCCGATCTTATCTGGATACTGTGCTCGGGTCACATCGGAATTGCTCGAGCAATCCTGTTGTTTTTGCAAACGAGGTTTGGCACGATACCGCAAGATGCTGAAGATATTGAGATGGAGCTTCGTTCCGAGCGGCTTTTGCAGAACATTCGATCTGATTATCGGGGCATTCCGACTGCAGATGCGTTCGGGCGAGTGATACGAGCTCATGATCTATCGGAGGAGGCAAAACAAAAGATGATCGAATTTATGAATGGTGTTGCTTCTGGCAACCCTATGCTCTCGTCCGATGGGGAACGAACTCCTAGAAGTCGGATTGCTGTGGAGTTGCTGACCAAGTTTGGTTTTTTGTATGAGGATCAGACGCAGCAGCTCCAGTTTGCATCAAGCATGCATTTCAAGATCTGGCTATACTCAAACCGAACGGATCCAATCGGGTACATGACATCAGACGTCTCGCATGACGACTTCGTTGCTGCTTGTGTGAAGCGAATGAGTGCTTCACGACTGCAGCATTTTGCTTGTGGAAACACCAGAAGTATTTCTCGAGAGCGCCAGATTCAAATGGAGCTATATGGCGCCACAGTGTCATGTTTGACTCGAGATGTGCTGGTCACTCCAGAATGGCGCACAAACGATGGGAAAGGATTTATTGACTTGGTGATTCGTGGCTCGAGCATCCTTTGGTTCTGGGAGTTGCTTGTGAATGGTGATGATGTAGTCGGTCATTGGAAACGATTTGAAACTGGGGGCAAGTATCATGGGAGTCTTACTGGAAGTTCCAGGTATGTGCTTATTGACTTCCGTCAGAACAAGGGTGTTCGGCATTAGAAGCTTGGTTTCTGTACGTGTCCTTTGTGGATTCGTTTACCAAAGCGCGGATTTTTGGGCTCGGCAATCCCGCAGTTGATGTTGAACTGTCAAACTAATCTCACGTAGTGGTGGTTCCGCCCGTCAATCACTCTAATGATCTGCACAGAGGAATTTCAGTCGCGCACCATTGTATGTTTGCGACGGCGGAAGAACACCTAGTGCTGTTGCTTGTAATCCATTCGAAAAGAATTCCTGAGTATCCTTTCATGACGAGTTTGTCCGATACCTTGGGCCGTTTGCAAGTCGGGCGTATCGAAGATTTCTGGAGCCACCAAATATCAGCACTGCTTCATACCATGAATTACGTTGGATAGATGGCGTGGATAATGCAACTGCACGCAATGATTACCGCTGAGAGAAACAAACGTCGATTCTCCAGTCACGAAGATTCATTGGATCGAGAATTTTCACGAGAAATGCAAGACTGCGAAATTCTGAGTGCTATTGCATTGCGATGATGTTGGAGCTAATTCGTAACTTCATCTACCTCGACTGTTTTGCAAATGCACATCCAGCTGCGTCATTTACTTCCAGAAGAGCTGTTCGCAGCGCAGGGCAGTTTTCTTCCACATATTTGTTCTTCAGGAGCTAATCGAAGTATCCTATATCGCAATCGCGAATCCATTTGATCGACTTGCCTTTGTATTTTCCCCAGTTCAGTTTCACAGTCATATCCGAGTCTTTCAACTTTTCTTCGAGAAACTGTTTAATCTCTGGTGAATGCCCGATCAGAATCTCTTGCGGTAGTAGCCACGCACAATAGTTCCGATCTACAGCAAAGACTTCTTCGATTGTCTTTCCTTTGTATTTGCCGAAGTTTAATTGTCTTGTCATGATGAGATCCTCTCGCTATACAGTATAGGGGACAACAAAAAATAATAGTGAAAAAGTATTACAAAATATAAGAAACATCGATATGGATTGAAAGTTGAGAAATCTAGAGCTAGTCAAATCATGGCGTGATAAAAACGCCGACAAACTTAGAGAGAGCATCCAATGTAAATGTGGCGGACGATATTTCTATCAGAATATCTCGAATCACAGAAAGACCCAGAAACATTTGACCTTTTTGAAATTTCAGCAGATGCTTGAACACGTTAGACAACAAAAAATTGAGAATTCATCGTTAATATATTATATACATAATACATACAGCGACAATCAGCGATGAGTTTAATAAAGTTCATTGTGAAAAATTGATAGCGACGGATCTAAGAATGTAGTATCGATGCCAAGTGGCTGGCAGAAGCTCTCCAAGTGCCAAGCAATTGGAAAATCCAAGAATTGGGGCGTGCAAACTGGCAAACGATCTGGGATTACTGTGGTTGATGTTGATATCAAAAAGAATAAGAACGGAATGGATTCCCTACTTGATGTTGATATTGATCTCGATGACTACCAAACATACAAAGTCAGGACTTGCAGTGGCGGATATCACTATTATACGATGAGCGGTTCAAGACATCTGCAAACGTTTTACCAGGCGTTGATGTCAGAAACGATAATGGATGTGTGTTTGCTGGTGAACGTTATGAAGTTGTGAATGATGTAGATCCAGTTGATATGCCCGAAGAGCTATATGAAGCTCTCTATCAGTGTAAGAAGAATACATATACCATGAGCCCTATATTAGATAGGTCAAATGTTGAAATGATTGGCGATCATCAACTCGATTTTGAAATCAACCACAAGTACTACGATCTCATTAAACTCTTACCGCGGAAGTGGTTTAATGATCATGATAAATGGATGAAGCCAGCATATGCGATATATAACTGCAGTGAGCTAGACAAAACCGTTGCTTTCAGCACCTGGATCAAACTACTACGCGACTTCTCTGACCAATTCAACGAGCGTGAAGCAAAACGATGCTGGAATGAGTTGAGAATCGATGTTGACAAGCCATGTACTCTTGGCACCATCAGGCAAGTTGTCAAGAGGGAAGACAAAGACGGCTACCAAGCGTGGTGCCTAGCTTACCCAAGCACTAGCAAAAGCGGTGGCCAATCCGCCAAGGTTCTTGCTGATGGTGAGCAAAGCGCATCGATGACATCAAAGCAGAACTTTTTCAGCAGCTGTGTGCAAATATTGAGCAAATAGATGCTAATTTGATTAGAGATGCGAATGATATCGAGTTCAACACCTTGCTCATGAACGATGACGAAGCGTATAATGTGGAAGATTTGGCGCTGCTTCTTCGTCAAACGACAATCAGAGTTGAAAACAATGGTGATGCGATGTTCTATGTTAAAGAGATCAACGAGACGAAATACAAGCGCCAATATGTGGCATCCATTCGATTCGTACCTCGTGGGATGGGATAACTAAAGGAGTATAAATTTGATATTGAGTACAAGGACGAGATCTTCAGTCTCAAGCTCTTAAATATTCTTCCAGCTGTTATGAAGAGCGTTAACTACAAGAAAGTGGTCCTCGAGCCATATGGCGCATTTGACAGCGACGATTCATCCAAACGAAGAAATTTCAATCTATTCAGTGGGCTTCTACACAAATATGAGAACGATTTTGTGGCTGATAATAGCATCGTGGATGTGTGGCTAACTCATTTGACAAGCGTTATCGCTAATAACGATGAACCAGTGTATAACTACTTGCTAAAGTACTTCAAACATATATTAGTAAATCCTATGGAAAAGACCGGAACAGTGATAATCATCAAAGGTAAGCAAGGTAGCGGAAAAAATTCGGCATTCGACGTTTTCAATAGATATGTCTAAGGCCCTAACTTATCGCTTACTACACCTCGGATGGATCTTACCACTGGTCGTTTCAACTCCATTCGTCAGTCGATGATTATGTGCGTTCTAGATGAAGCAGTAGACAACTCTGATCGTGCGGTGATGAGCAAGTTCAAGAACTTGATTACAGCTGACGAGGTTCAAATTGAATACAAGGGAAAGGAACCAGTTACTCTTAGTGATTTCTGCAATTACATCGAAATATCAAATAATGATTTTGCCAGCTTTATCGAAGAGTCTGATCGTCGGTCGCTGTGCCTTGAAACAAATAATATGATGATTGGCAACAGATCATACTTCAACATATATTGGGCAGCAGACTTCAGTCTTTTGTGACTTTGCTAGACCTTGGATTCTGTGAGCTTCTTTACCAACACGTCCAATTAACTCCTTCATTGCATATGGGGTCAGTAGAAGCAAGATCCTTTCGTGTTTATGATTTTGTTTGCCAAACGCACTTCTGGTGGCTCTATTTTATGCAATCTTATATGCGTGAGCTAGGCGTGAAGTGGTTCGATGTTTATGAATTGGTTTGCTGCATTCGTCACCCGCCCTTCTTCTGCTTATCAGGGAAGCTATCTTCAGTATTTTGTGTATTTGCTAGAGCTTGGGTTCTGTGAGCTTATTCCATACACCACCCGCACCGCACACACATTGGGTAAAACCACTTAAGCTTGATTTTCATGATTTGGATTGTCAAGAACGTCAACCGCACCGCGTTAACGTAGTAGAGAAGCTGTCATATGCATCTTATGACTTTGCTAGACCTTGGATTCTGTGAACGTTACCGTTGATCCATTTGTTACCCATACGTCCACCAGAAGCAAAATGATTATGAATTAATTTGTGGAAAACATAAACAGCGCTACGTTAAACTAGTAGACAGGCTGTCTTCAGTTTTATAGGGATTTGCTTTATCTTGGATTCTGTGAGTTTTCCATCAATTCGTTTGCATCAACATGTCTATTATTCTGGCACACAATCGACAATGCTCTCATCTGTTCAATACTAAGAATCATATCAAAATCTAGAAGCCAATCGCGATGCTCTCTCGAAGTTTGAGGTATACAAGTCGCAATGCCTCAAAACAATATGTGAAAAACTCGCCATCTATGCACCCCTGCCAGCTTTCTTGTCGACTACGATCAGCCTAAATTTGTACGTATACTCAAGCCACATCCGCACAAGACACTTGTTAAAACAACACTCCAATCGGTTGATTCTGTCGAGCGATGGCCAAAAATATATAGTAAGCACGCACGACGAGTCCAGTGTCAACGCTTTCACCGTCAAGTTGAGAATTGATAGTACGTATGATTTGGTGAGGTTGTGCCCTCGATTTGCTGCGTCATTGTTGCGTTTTTGATATTGAATTGCTGCGCCTATGAAAAAAGGCTATCACAAGGAAGCTATGATTGGTACATCTATGACAGTGTTTGGCTGAGCGACTTCCCCGAGAATCCGCTCAACACAAACTAATGGCAGCGCATGCACCACGCACGGATGTGTCCGTGTTTGTTTAGCACCCAGTTTCATCGACTCATCGCTTCGTCACGTTCAAGAAAGCTAGCTGTGGTGCAAGGGATCATTGAAACTTCCAGACCACCAACTACTCGCAGACAACGGTCATCTACGCGCCTTCGCAAAACCTCGCCACATTGCTCCAAGCAAATGCGTCGGCATCATGGTCAACGCGATGAACAGAATGAGTTCGGCTGAAAACATGTTCATTAACTGTAATCCAACGCTGAATACGCTCCAGTTCGCGCGGAGACGCCCTAAATAATCAACTAAATAACATACTACTGCTACTGCTGCTGCTTCATTCGCAGCTCACGTGCAGTGGATCCTCCTGGAAGTTGTCCAACCACCACTGCGTCTTGTTCTTCGCACAGCAGTACGTCGTCACTGCCGACGGACCCACGCGACTGCGGCACAACGGACAATGGTACTGGAACAACAACCACTCGTAGATGCACTCACGGGGGAACGTGTGCTGGCACGGAAGCACCACACTGGACGAAGAAGACGACTCGCAGCTGTCCACCGACTCCGTGTCGGCTATGCAGTTGCTGGCACGCGACTCTAGCTCGCACTCCATGTCTTCCAAACAGATCATGCACGTGGAATCGTCACACGAGCTCGACGATGCGGTCGAACACGACGACACTGACTGACGCTGCAGGGTTTGCTGGTAGTTGTCCACGAAGATGTGCAGTAGCGAGCGGCGGTCTTGTTCGTCTTGCACACCCAGAAACTGGAACAACTGCGTCGGCAACGCCTTGCGCGCCACGTTGCACTTCATGGCGCTACCAGGCAACAGCACACAGCGCAACAAGTGCAGCAACACGTTCTCCAGCTTGTTCTTGCGCTGCGTCACCGTGCGAGGTGACGCCGACCAGATCGGCAGACACTTGCGTGGGAAGCACGCGCCCAGGTAGTCGCGAACGGCCTGACACGAGCCGCTGCACTTGTCGCCCTGGCATGTCCACTGCGCTTCCACGCTGGCGCGAAGCGCGTCGAACTCCGAGTAGCGGTACGCCACCTCCCACGTCTTGCCGGACAACACACTTGCCACGGTGCAGTGATACACCACGTGGTCGTCCTCCACCGTCGTGCTGGTCACGTGCAGATCCAATGGCAGGCCGGAGCGAGGACACTGCGCCAGCATGTCGAGCGAGAGCGACTTGCTCGGGGCCGAGCCTTCAGTGGTGGAATGGCGGCGCTGGATGTTGGCTTYCGCGCGCGTGCGTGGCGCGTCCACAAACACAGAGAAGTTCATGATCGATGGCAATGGCTCACTCGCTGCCAAGGCAGGAAATTCGTGAATGATTAATCATCGCAAGCGCCAACCAACCCAACCGAAGGCAACCAGCGCATGCATGCATGGTCGTCGTGGTGAGCGAGGCCGCCGTCGCAGCCTTTGCGTTCGCTTGCGGCCGCTGTGTCAACGGTGGCAAGTGTTGGCTGACGCATTGCGACATGTGCGATCGTTGGTGGCACGATGTTGGTGCTTGGTGAGCACAGCGATGACGCGCACCGAGAAAGGCGGCAACGGCCCACGCGGATTGGCTGGGAGGCGGTTAACACGAATGAAGTCCACCAATCAGGAAGTGGCGTCGATCGCCACGTCCCCACATATGCAGCCAATAGGAGGTCTCAGTTGGGTCCTAGCACTGGAGTGATTGGTTGTTGTTGGTATTGTCCTGCGCTGCGACTTGGCGCTGGAAGCGCGTGTGGGACGGCGGGGTCAAGCACTGCGACCGAGCGGTGCAGCTCCTTGTGCGCGCTTCTTCGCGAGAAAGACATGCGTGGGTTGGATGTTGGTGCATACGAAGAGTTTGATGAGTGATTCGATGCTTCCTCCCGCGTTCTACGTATCTCGATGAAGAAATCTGTGTCCCAACATGCGAAGAAGCATGTGTTGCCACGGCGCATGCGCATGCGATGCCAAGATGCGATGGCCAAGATGCGGTGTGATTCAATCGATCGAGTGCGTTCGTTCGATGAGACGACGAGAGGCGGGGAGATGGCGTGTTGACAGCATCGACCGAAATGCAAGATGGTGCGAGAGACTCGGCAGATGTCGCTGCGGCGACGTCGATGGCCAACGCGCCAATCACTGCGGATGACCGGCGACGTCATGGCCACTTCACAGGAACCATAAGTGATGCGCTGCAACGCACCGCGACGTCCCTCACTGTGGATGAATCTTCGCCGAGTTCACGTGAACCTGCGACACAGCCGGTTTGACATCCACTGCACGTGCCGCTCCACAGAATTCCTGTCGATGAAAAGGCTGAACATCCTCATCGTCTCGTCCTCGACTGGAGTTTTGCGGTCACCGCTCGTTCACTTGGGTGGCCCAGTATCATGGTGACGACTGCATGCAGTGCATTGATTCCAAAGTCATGTGCGTACTGGCCAACATCTTGTCAACACCGTGAGGGGATCGGTGATTTAGATGCCGTTGCACTCACCCGGGTGTGGGCAATTCAGATGGAATGGACAAAATTGTATATTTGATCGGTGAATATGGTGGCACCGTTGTATAGCTGGACTATGGAAACTCGGACTACCCATGATAACGTTTGCTACGTGCCCTTCTTGTTTTTGTACTTGGTCAGGATCTCGTCGATCTTTTGAGCGAGCTCAGCTGAAGATGGTCGTTTGGCTGGATCGTTGTTCCAGGCGCGGACAATTAGCTGCTGCATGGCCTTGGGATAATCCTTCATGGCGTCCACAGGTGGTCGTTCTCCCTTCGGGACCTTCTTGTATACCTGCGGCTTAGTATAATTCGGGAACGGCTTCACACGAGACCGCAGTGACCACAGCACCAGCGAGATGCTGTACACGTCCAGTTTCTCGTCCAAGTCGCGGTTCTCGTACTCTTCTGGAGAGCGCCATTTGCCTTTTGCCACTGCTGTCTTGAACATGCATTTCTCATGACCCTCAACCGAACCAGAATGCAGCCGCTGACCTGTGTACTTGACGCGGTTGAAATCGTTCAGCAGGACGGTGCCGTTGGCGTCAATCAGGAACTGGCGCGTTTGAATGTCCGTGTGCGCAAAGGGCCCGCCAGCAGCGGCATGCAGCTGCTGGAGACCACGCGCAGCATCGCGGGCGATCTCCAACGCCCGTTCAACCGTCACTTCGTTGTCCAGATCGTAGATGAACTCGTCCAGCGGCGTGGGCACGTAATCGACAACAACCGTGGTGTTGCACCAGCCGACCAAGCCAACAATATTGGGCTCATTACGAATGGGGAAGATCACGGCCGCTTCTTCGACGTGGCGCGGGATGATGTCATTCCGGTCCAGCAGGTCTTCTTTGACCACTTTGACGGCCACGTCCCGACCCTTCCAGCTCGCCTTGTATACTTCGCGCCAGAAGCCTTCGCCAAGGCTTTCGCCAAGCTCGAGTTTATCGATGTTGTCGCACGTGATCTCCAGCTCTTCAGGCTTGAACAACCGCACAGCTTCGGACAGATCGCAGCCAGACTGATTGGGGCAGACACGTGTCAGCTCGTGAACCTCTCGATCTCAGACTATTACAATGGTGGTAAACTCACATCGCGCTCGTAGGTTTCTGGGCGCAGGAACCACGGCAGATCGGTCTTCTTGGTGAGGTTGATCTTATGCTTGATGACCTTGGCGCGCTTGCGCTTTGGTGCCTTCGTGCCGGCCAAGTCATCGGCCGAGTGCGTGACGGCGTCCGAGTCCTGGCCGCGCAGCAGATGCATGGTGTGGCCTGGCCGCTGCACTATCACAGAGAGCATGGAGATGTTCCAGCACACCATCATGACGATGGCCATCGCAATCAGCACCGTCGCCAGGTGCCATCGTCGAGCTCCGCCGGTGCGTGCCATGGCTTCCTCGGCAGGTGTGGCAGTGAACGTCGTCTAAAGCACATCAGCTGGTCTGCCATTGGGTAAAACACATCATCTTCACGCGTGCTCATTGGTCAAAACCCTGAACAAATCAGGCTCTCTCCCAAGTTTTCAACGCGATTGTTTGTCACACCGTCACATTTTGTGAACCCTCGAGCAACAAAAGCAGAGATTTTTCAAAAAAGTGAGTTGAGTCCCATGCTGCGTGAAACGTGGGTTCAACCCGGCAGTCCATTAATACTGGCTGAAATATTAAATTTTTTTGGCCAATCACAGAGCTCTGTTGATGCGCTCCTCTTCCTCGCTTTGGATCGACATCGACGAGAAGCGACGCCATCAGCGACGCCGCCATTGCCAACACCTGGGAGTTTGCCACGCCCGTTCGGCTGCCACGACCATGCTGGGTGCGCCATCCGCGCATCCGTACCATCACTGGAAGTACAACCATCCATCGGCCAACGTCGCGCGCCTGCTGGAGGAGCGCAGTGTGCGTGGGAATGGTCGCGCCATCGACGTGGCGCTGCAGGGCCATGGCAGCATGCTCCGGCGCCTGCGCTGCGAGACCGTGCTGGCTGGCCACGAAGGCTGCGTCAACCACCTGCGCTGGAATCGCAACGGCAGTCTATTGGCGTCCGGATCGGACGACACAAAGGTCATTATGTGGGACTACGCCACGCGCAAGCAGCGCGAGGTCATCGACACGGGCCACACCATGAACATCTTCGCCGTGTGCTTCGTGCCCGACACGAACGACCACATCATCGCCTCCGGTGCTATGGACTGTCAAGTGCAGATCCACTACGCGCCGTTCCGACCTGAGGCCACCAAGAGCTACAGGCTGCACAACGGTCGCGTCAAGGACTTGGGCTGTTCATGGGGCGTGCCCAAGGTATTCTGGAGCGTGGCTGAAGACGGACTGGTCTACCAGTTCGACGTGCGTGCGTTGCCACGATCGGATGGCACGAACCGCGCTGGCGACGATAGTGCAGCAGCATCCGGTGTGCTCATTCGGCTGGGCACTGGGCGGCGAGGTCGAACGCTGCGAGGCATGGGAATGGCCACGCACCCGTTGGATCCGACCAAGATCGTGCTCGCATGCGGCGACTTCTACTCTCGGCTATATGATCGTCGGATGTTGCGAATCCAACAACACACGCCCACCCGTCGCACTCGCCGAGAGGCGACCAGTGTGGGCGCTACCATCCCGCTGCAGGTGTTCGCTCCTCCGCACTTGCACTTGGACCAATTCGCTGAAAACAAGAGCAAGCGACGCCACGACGACGCCCATGGCACCAGCATCCAGTTCAGCAGCGATGGTAGTCATGTGCTGGCCAACTACCACAACGACCATATCTACCTGTTCTCAGTCGCTGGTGGGGCGTCGGCCGACACGACAGTCCAGTACAAGAAACCAACAGTGACTGTCGACGCGCAGACTGGGGATCCAAGCGATCCCGCAGAGGAAGGCAAGACGGTGCCGAAAGGCAGCTCCGAAGAAGCACAGGCCACGACGCAGGAAGCTCCGAAGGCGCCTGCCTGGCGCAATGGTATGGGCATGGACTTGCCGTGGAAGCCAGTGCAGTTGACGACAGACCAAGTATTGGAGCTCTATCGCCAAGGCACTGTCGCGATGCTGAACGACAAGATGATGCCTGCAGTGAGGTTACTCACACGTGCCTGCAATGCGTCTTGTCTCGCGAGCATGCCCGCTTCCTTCCAGAAGGATCTATATCATGACACTGCCAAGGCATACCTGAAACGAGGCTGGAATGCTGACGTGTACTTGGCCGCGGTGTTCACCAAACTCGCTCTTGAGGTCTGTCCAGATGACTTTGACGTGGAATTGACGTACATCAAGGCGCTGCACCAGGACAGTCGCCTTCGGCATGCGGATGTTGTAGCTTCCCACTTCCAATGCAAGTATCCCAACGATGCCGACGAAGTGGAGGAGTACCTGTACGAAGAGCCTGGTAATCAACACCTGTCGCCATTGGATCAGCTTCAAATGCGCCTTCAGCAAGAATATGGCGATGATGACGATGACGAAGACGAAGACGATGACGGCGATGACGTTGGCGACGAGCACTCCAGCGACCAAGCCAGTGATTTGACCCAACGCAGTGGGAGCAGCCGAAGCAGTGGAAGCAGTCGACGCAGCAGCCGTCTCAGCAATGAAGGATCAACTGCGACGGAGCAGTATCCAAGTGACGATGAAGGCTTCTGGGTTTGTCCGGAGATGGAATCGAGGCCCGTGAACTGCGATCCAGCGCGGCGGTACATTGGCTATTGCAACGTGCAGACCGATATCAAGGAAGCCACGTTTTTTGGAAAGAACGACGAGTACATCGTTGCTGGTAGCGACGATGGACGAGCTTTTATGTGGAACAAGGCCACTGGCGAGCTCGCCAGCGCTATCGAAGCAGACGCCGACATTGTCAACTGCGTGCAGTGCCACCCGTTCGACTCGTGCCTGGCGACGAGTGGCATCGAAAACGTGATTAGGCTGTGGACACCAACGGCGGAAAAGGAGACGGCGCCCCGCGAGGACGAGCTGGATGAACTGGCAAACGCCAACCAGAAGCAAATGGGTGAGACGTACGACCACTTCTTCGGCGACCCAAGCCGCAATATCTACCGCCTCATCTTCCAAGGCGCGCAGCACGAAGGCATGCAAGAGTGTGCAACGCAGTGATACTGCGCACGAGCTTGCAGCGAGCTCTGTGTCTGCGTGTGTGTGTGTTCTTGCGTCTGTGTGTCGATCATTAATGAAGGTACTTTGAATTACGACTCAGTTGGCGTGCATCAGCGTCTACATTCGATGATAGTCGGGACTGGAGAATGCGTTTGCCAAGTGTTCGGCCTGGATCTGCACGGTGTCCAACTACGAGTCCAAACAACGCAATACGCGTCAGGTCAGTACAGTCACAGCCAAGTCCATGGCAGCTGTCACTTGGTGGCTCACCTGAGTGTCTGCCAAACGCAACAGGAACCTGTTTCAATCAAGACAAATGGTGAGTCCAAAGCCGCGGACACACAGATAATCATCTGTACGCACTGGATTCGCTCTGGATTCGACTCGTGAAGGTGCTGCTCGTACTCGAAGCGCAGGCGCCGGCGCACGTAATTGCGTCGGTCTGCTGTCGGCATCTTGCCCGCAGCCTGTACAAAAGGCATTCGTAGAACAAGGTCCAAACCTCATCAGAAAACAATCTGCATGTACAATTCAATGCTATTCGGCCATCAATTGCTGGCGTCGTACGCGGTAAATGGCCCGATAGAGCCGAATCGCCTCTGCTCGCATCGCTGGTGTCGTCATTAACGTCGGATCAGCCAGGCCAACACACCACACGTGCAAATTTGATGTGGTACACATATAAAAATGACTCCATCTGAGCGTGGATTTGTTTGGTCGTTTATTCAATCGCAGCGAATGTTGCTGCTGCTTCTGGCGCTGCATTATGAGCTTGGTGTGAGGTCTGCGTGATTCCTCTGTTGTTACGAGGAGCTCCACTATCACATAGACGTATCACATGCCTGGTGTAATCGACGTGAGTGCTGGGCACAGTTGACAGGCAGCGCAAGTGGCTCCCTGGTCGAGATTAATGCTCCATTCTTCATGTTTCGAAATCTGGACGGCGCATATGAAGTTGAGGGATCTATTGGAAATGTTGTATTAATATGTAATCACCTTAGAACGACTCAAAGGCATTGGCTCTAGCTGGCGCTGTGCTCGCCAGCAACTGCTCGATAGGCACGCGCTTCTGTTCCATGGTGTCGCGGTCACGAATGGTCACGCTGTTATCGTCGAGCGTGTCGAAGTCAACCGTGAGACACATTGGCGTACCAATCTCGTCTTGACGACGGTAGCGACGGCCGATGCTGCCAGTCACGTCGTAGTCGACGCTGGCGGCGAACGACAGCTTCTCGAAGAGCTGCTGAGCGACATCGAGCAATGGCTCCTTCTTGACGAGCGGCAAGACCGCAAACTTGTACGGCGCGATCTCTGGGTGCAAACGCAGCACCGTGCGCTTGCGACCAAGCACTTCCTCTTCATCGTAGGCATCCAACAGCATCGACAGCATCACACGACCAGTGCCTAGAGCTGGTTCGACGACATGTGGCAAGAACTCCTCCTTCGCCACAGGATCCACGTACGTCAAACTCTTGCCACTAGCGTCCATGTGCTTCTTCAGGTCGTAGTTGGTGCGGTTGGCAATGCCCCACAGCTCGCTCCAGCCAAACGGATACTTGAACTGAATATCAGTCGTTGCTCGCGCATAATGCGCCAGTTCCTCCTGTGCATGCGCGTGCTTGCGCAGGTTCTCAGCCTTGATACCATACTTGACGAGGAAGTCGTAGCACTCGTCGACCCAGTACTCGTACCACTTGTCCGACTCGTCCGGGTGCGTGAAAAACTGCAGCTCTAGCTGCTCAAACTCACGCGTTCGGAACAGGAAGTGGCCCGGCGAGATCTCGTTACGGAAGCTCTTACCCATCTGACCGATACCGAACGGCAGCTTCTTGCGCATCGTGCTCTGCACGTGGCCAAAGTTGATGTACGCGCCCTGCGCCGTCTCCGGGCGCAAGTAGATCCACTCGCACGTCTCGTCCGTCGCGCCCATGTTAGTGCGGAAGAGCAAGTTGAACTGCTTGACTGGGTGGAACGAGTGCGTGCCACCACAGCTTGGACACGCCACCTCGTGGTCCACCAGCGCTTGGTCCATGTCCGTGAGCGACATGCTGGCAATGGCTTCCAGTTCCTCCGGCGTCTTGAGCGTGGCCTCCAGCAGCTGATCCACACGCACGCGCGAGTTGCACTTCTTGCACACCGTCATCGGGTCCGTGAAGTTCTCGACATGGCCCGATGCCTTCCACACGGACGAGTTCATGAGCACGGACGAGTCCAGGCCGACGCAATTCGGACGCTTCTGCACGAACTCGAACCACCAGCGGTCCATGATGTTGCGCTTCATCAGGGTACCTGGCCATCATAATGACATGAGGAGTTGAGTCCAGTTACTCCATTGGTTGTTTTGTAGAATACCTGATTGATCAATCGATATCGAGCGTCATCTTACCGAGTGGGCCATAGTCAAAGCTGTTGGCGAGGCCACCGTAGATGTCGGAGCCCGGGAAGATGAAGCCGCGATGGCGGCACAGCGCCACGAGCTTCTCCTGCAGCTTCTCCTGAGGATCGATCACAGCCTTGGCCTTGCTGAACCAGCGCTGCGAGCGCGCTGTGGCCGCGGCCGGCGATGCTGTAACCCGCCGATACATTGTGCGGATGGGGATCCACAGCGAGCTGTGTGCCAATACTTGTTGTGCAGGTCAATGACGCGCCGTGGCTGCGCTTGGCGCAACATTCATCCCTGCTGCAACATTCAAGCGACATCGCTTGACTTGGAAGACGTGCGAGGATGGAGGAAACGTCATCGGCGACAACCAGGGTAGGAAGAGGGTGCACAGGGCATACGTGTCATTGAGGAAGGGTACCCCACGTGGCGTAAACAGGGTGTGCGCGCGCGTGTTCCATCAATTGGGTCGTCATTTTGAGATCAGCCATGGAGCTATCACTCGTGACGCTGAGCAAGTGGATCGCCATGGTGGCGTTCGTGGCGCGCTCGTACGAGTTCGTCGTGTCGACGTACGAGCGCATGCCCGACAACGTGTTGTTGAGCGAAGAGAACTTTGAAGACGAAGTGCTACAGAGCCCAGAGTTCTGGCTTGTGCAGTTCTGCAGTCCGTGGTGCGTGAGGGATTGAGCTGGTTGATTCGCGTCCGACTGATGAGATGACCATGTGATTGGCAGGTCAAATGACTGCGAGGCGTTTGATCGTGAGTGGAAAGCTGCTGCGACGACGCTGAAGGACACTGCTCGACTGGGGTCGGTGGATGTGACGGAGAATGCGGCGTTGGGACTACAGTACGAGATCGATGGATACCCGACCGTGATGGCGTTCAGCAAGTACAAGCAGGAACCGTATGAATATCATGGCGAGAACTCGTATGGCGAGATCGTTGACTTTGTCACGAAGGAAGTGAAGAAGTTGCACGCGCAAAGTCCCTCGGTGGCTGTCGTGGACTTCCAGAACGTGCACAACTTCCTCCAAGAAGGCCGAGCGTCGACGCCAACAGCGATCATCATTGGCAAAGGCACTGGCAGCAAGGTATGCCCATTCTTGCATTATGCTGACGGCTTTTTCATGTCCTACAGTCAGTTTGACAACCATGAATGTTGCAGCCACCATCATGGATGCGGTCACTCGCAAACCACTTCTCACACGGCAAGAAGAAGGTAAAAGCGACCGTGCGATTGGCATACGTGCCTGACAATGAGCAGAAGATTGCGCGCCAGTTCGGATTGCACGGTGAGTGCCGTTGCTTGGTTCCAGTGTTGCATTACGGGGATTTTGAGAGCATCACGACCCAATCTACGACAGAGGACCAGCTGCCTGCTGTTGTGTTTGTTCACAAGCCGAGCATGCGATTCGTAACATCAAGTACATTGCCAATGGATGAAGATAGCGCGAAGGCTTTCATTGAGGAGGCTCGATCAGCAGGCACGAGCGACGAGTTGCAGGATGTGCCGATGTTTCCATCACCTGAAACACCTAGGAAGAAGCCCAAGTACTCGGTCAAGACGTGGGATGCCAGCTCGCTCCGTGCTTGCACAGATGCTCGTGGTCGCATGTGTGTCATCTTGTCCGCTTCAGGCACGAATGACAGCACCAACGATCACAAGGTGCTAGCAAAGCGCTATCGTCGAGATCCGATCACCTTCTTCGTTGCAGATCCTGATAGCAAGCCATTCCATGCGCTAAGCGACGTCGTTGGCGACTCCGGTGAAGCAATTATCGTGAAGCCTGTGCGCAAGATCAAGTACACAAGTGAGTGGACCATCGTTTCCCATTTGCTCATCCTCCATCTCACAATTGTTTTTGCAACTTCTTTCCACAGTTCTGGACCAAGTGAAGTCGACAAATGATCTTGTCGTGCTTCTGGACAAAGTGCTGGACGGTTCTCACACGTTCAGTGTCGCTGCCATGACTAGAAAACCTGACCAAGCAAGGCAACCAGAGCGTCGTCAGGCAAATGTTGAGGTCGATGAAGTCCTCGAATTGTAACCTAAACGCATAATGTAACATAATCTGTGATAAACACTGTGGAAACGGGTCACCTTCGTGCAACCTCGCCGTGACGCATCTTGTTCGAGAAGGGGCACTCCATAGGTCACTTTGCGCATCAGGGTCGCAATGGTTGCCACGTGGACCAAGAGCTACTCGCTGCTCGTGCTACTGCTCGTGCTGGTGCTGCAATGCGCGCAGATTGCCAATGCTGAGTACGGACCAAAGTCCGACGTGGTCGTGTTGACGGAGAAGAACTTCGAGAAGGAAGTGCTACAGAGCTCTGACTATTGGCTCGTTGAGTTCTACGCGCCGTGGTGCGGCCATTGCAAGCAGCTCGAGCCTGAATGGAAGGCCGCTGCCAAGAAGCTCAAACAGCATGTGCGTTGTTGATTATTGCGCTGATGTGGTTGTGATTGCTCTGATTGGGCGCTGGTGATGGATTCAGGCTCGGCTTGGAGCTGTGGACGCCACAGTGCACCAGCAGCTGGCGCAGAAGTACAAGATCCAGGGTTACCCAACGATCAAGGAGTTTGGCAAGAACAAGAAGAAGCCGCGTGACTACCAGGGCGGACGCTCGCGCCAGGACATTATCCAGTACGTCAAGAACTCGGACGTGGCCAAGAAGCTTGGAGTGTCCGGTGCGTCCATCGCCACTGTCGACTTCCAGACCGTCCACACATTGCTAAACGACAAGAGTGCAACGACGCCGATCGCGATCTTCATTGGTTCGCCAAAGAATGACAAGAAGAAGGCGAGCGCGAAGGTGGGTCGCTGGCATGAGAGGATGCATTGACGGATCACTTGGCACTTACCGTTGTGGTGACTGGATAGCCTCCATCGTGGATGGGCAAGGTGGCTGACCATTTCACGACCAAAGCCAAGAAGAAGACTACGACTACGGTGCGATTGGCGTTCGTTCCAGGAAGTGAGGGCAAGATTGCTCGCCAGTTCCAAGTGCAAGGTACTACCATTGCCACGACTGCTTCTCTGAGAGGACAGGGACACTCACGTTTGTATGTGCAGATGATCAGTTGCCAGCAATCGTATTTGTGGACTCACAGAAAGGCAAGTTCCAAGTGTCGGACGTGTCACCGCTCAATGAAGCCAAGTCGAAGGCATTCATTGAGGCTGCACTGAAGGCTGACGCTGGGGCTATCGCCGAACTGGCAGATGTGCCACTGTTCCCGTCCCCGGAAGCGCCCAAGAAGAAGCCCACGTACACATTGCAGGGATGGGATGCGGCCAGCATGCGCGATTGCACGGGCAAAAGCGGCAACATGTGCGTCGTGCTGGCGACCTTCGCGGAAGATGACCACAGGGCGCTGGCCAAGCGCTACCGCCGCGATCCGTTTAAGTTTTTCACGGCGGACGCAACGACCGAGGAATTCCAACAGCTCAAGCGCTTGGCCGGCATCTGGAGCTGCTGTGGTCCTCAAGCCTGGGCGCAAGCTCAAGTACTCGGGTACGGAACATGCATGAACATGCTTGGTCCCATGCACAGCTCTGTTGATGCTCACTTGTTGCGTGTGTACAGTTGTGGGAGCAGGCAAGTCGATCGACGACGTGATTGCTGTGCTGGACAAAGTTCTGGATGGGTCGCACTCGTTCTCAGTCGCTGTCGTGGATGAGAAGCACGATGAACTATAAGAACGAAATTCGGAAACCGTTGGATGCATCGGATGAATTTTATTTGAGGCAATGATGAACGCATGCACGTCAAGGGAGGGATTTCTGCTCTGCGCACAACTGAAAGCGACTCGAGGAACAGATAAATACCATTGCAAACATGGCTGCGCTGGCCTTTATCCGCTGCTACCCGCAGAACTTCCCGAGCCTGATGCAGATGGCAGGGCTTTTGTTGGGAAGCACGGGAACATCTTAAGGTCCGGCATGTCATCCATGGCCGCCATACCCTTCATGTAGTCTGGATTAGCGCTCATCCAGTCGGCTTCAAGCAAGCCCTCCACGAAGTTGCCAGGCGTGTCGGCAGGGTTGTACTGGTACGCAGATTCGGGATTCAGCGACCACACAAATCCTCCTGCCCACTTCTTGATGATTTCGATGGTGAAATCTGTGCACCGCTTTGTTGTCTTCTTTGGATGCGCATCCTTCGCGTACAAGCCGCCGAACTCTCCGAGTAGGATTGCTGGACCGCTTTCGGAGTACAGGAAACCGAACATGTCGTCGATGGTCGCCTTAATGCGACCGCGCAGTGCGTCGTCATCCAACTCGACATACCCGTCAATAGCGTTGCCAGTGCCAACAGTTCCACCACCGAACAGGTAGTATTGCGGGAACACTGCTGGAGTGTAGTAATGCGGTGCCCACACGAGCTTGTCCTTGGTACCGAACTCCAAACCCACGGTCTTCGCACCTTGCAGACCACCGCCATACCAGTCGTAGTAGTTGTACTTCTTGCCGTCAATCGTCACACTGCGCTGGTCGTTGACACCTTCAACAAAGCCCATCCACTTCGAGCAACCCTTCAGCATGCGATCCGCAATACGGATGGAGGCAGCGTGGAAATCGGTCTTGCCACCATCGCCCCATGTTCCGCGATAAGGTTCGTTCTTCAAGTCAATGCCCATGATGTTCCAGTACTCTTGCGTGCACAAGTTCTTCGTGAGAATGTCGATCGACTTCAGGAAGTCGTCCTCGCTGACATCGTCGTTGTACCAGAGCTTGCCGTTGTCCGTGAACGTGAGCGTATGCATACTGAGCAGCACTCCGACCTGACGATACGCAAGCACCTTCAAAATGGACTTGAGGAGACACATGTAGTTATCGATACAAATCGCACGATTTTCTTGCTTGTTGATGATCCATTCGTTTGGCTTGTGGTTCTTGAGGATCCACGTCACCATCAATGGCAGTCGGACGGCGTTGAACTTGTTGTCCGCAAGGAAGGACGCAATTTGATACTGAGAAGACGAATGAAATGATTGTTAGCTGCTGAGTCAACCATTTCTTGCGCGCCAACATGGTTTCACATACCACGGTGGTACCGTTGTCGCTATTGTCCCAGAGACCGAATGGCATGGCCTGACCACTGCAGTGCCCATTTCATGTCAGCTTCCTTCGACTGCGGTCACCTGTTCTACCGCACCAAGCACACTTACGTTTCCATTCCGAACCAGTTGATGCCCTTGATCTGGATGCGAACTTCCGTTCCATTCGAAGACACGGCGTAGATGCCGCCCTTCTTGCTGAGGTAGTTCGGCAGCTCGCACTCTAAGCGAATAGCCAATGTACCCATACCATTAGACAAAGCATCAAACGGCAGTTCCAAATGGGAGCACTTACGACTAGCTGGGTACGACTTCGGGTTGCCCACAATGCCATCATCCGAAATGATGTCCTTGCCATTGGACGAGCTGTTGCCGCCCTTGATCTTGGTCGCATTGAACTTCTTCTGCGCAAATGCCTGTCCACGAGTCTTCGCACTGCTGCGTGAATCCACTGCGAAGTAGGCAACAGCGAACGCCGCGCCACCAAGAATCACGATCAAGAGCATCAATCCCGGCCATGTCTGGAGTCAAACACATGATCGATCGTCAGAGTCATGCAGCGCTGATGCCACCGTCAGCATATCCCAAAACGTACGCGAATGCGGCCTTTGTAGTCGCGTTTGCGCTCTGGCTTCATCTCAGACATAGGCGCCTGCACTTCAATGTCTCGGTCCAGCAGCGAGCCACGCACGAACACATCATTCACGCCATTGGCGCTGGACGAGCTCTGCCTCGTCAACGGCGCTGTGGACGGCCGTCCGAACGCAGTCGAGCCGATTTCCGAGTCCATTTGAGACATCCGGTAGCTGTACTCAAACGAAGCACTCGGACGTGCCGACTGGCTGCCGTCACCTGCCGGTGGGCTCTGACTGCCACTACCCAGCAGGTGAGCGCTATCCTTCTCGCTCGTGCTCATGTCTGCGCTTCGCTCCAGAGTGGGGCCTTGGGCGTGCACGTGAAAGGCAAGTGAGGATCAACGCCAGCGTCGCCGTTGGAGCGTTGCTTTGAGGAAGGCGAGGAAGCGTCGCCGTTGGGGAAACTTCTCCACTGCCGCACGCGCGGGAGAGTGCCGAGGGTACGAGCTGGACAGGGTACTCCGCCCGAAACGGGTGGGTACCCCTTCACGCAATCAAACTCTCACACAGACACACATGCCCCCCACGATGCACAAAGGCGTACAGGACAGGGTTACCAAACACAGGCCTCGAAACTCCTGGATGGTGGCTGGCATCACACGGTGACGCAGGGGAAGCCAGCAAGGTGGCGAAGCCAGTGAGGGTGCGGAAACAACCCTCTCTGCGTGGCGGCTGGCGGCGAGAGGGGGTCGAAGCCTTTCCAGCTGGCGCAAGGAAACCAACGAAGAGATCCATGAAACGACTCTTTCTGGGGACGGAAAAGTCGCGGCAGGCACCAGATGGCCTAGGACGGGGTAGGGGACTGTATAGGTTCTGGCAAGCATGATGGATGGGTGGCTGTGCGTGGACGTCGTTTGAGCACGACCACTTGTATGCAATCTTGCAGGTTCGTGGGATCATGGCAGCAGACTGCAAGCTCACTTGCATCAAACCGAGCAACCAGATAATTCGTGAAGACTGCAGTGAAGCTACTGATGTTAGAGCAGGGCAACATAAGCTTCGAGTTAAATGGGTAGGTTGGGTTTGTGTGAATTTCGCACATTCTGGCGAGTTGCATGGAAATTCTGAGCCAATGCACGGCACGGGAATCACGTGATGCATCAAGCGTCACGCGCTGGCATGAGGATGCACACACCCACACAACCATCCGCGGTGGATTCAAGCATCTTGGATGATCTCGTTCGCGACAAATGCGCTGTGTCACACTGCTTTCCATTGATCTCGACTGCAAAGACAAATTTCAAGCACTCTCAAATTGAGATCTGCTGCATGCGTTGCAGCACACTCACTCTTCGGCGCCGCCAGCTGGTGCGGCTCTGCCGACATCTTGTCAGCGTACTTACCCGATGACGCGCAGTACACCTGATTTCTTAAGTGCGCCATTGCGTTCGTACTTAGTCGAGCTAAGTTCGGATCAGCTTGACCTGCATTCACCCCCATGTTGCACAGTCGCGATCCCAAGCAGCAAAATCCTGACCAGGGCGCGGAGGTGGCACCGCCGATTGCTTCGAAGCAGTGAACGCCCGTAGTGCCAAGCCAACATGCGGACGGTCACTGAGTCCACGCCGTTGTGTCGCACGCCACCGGCGGCTGCGCATGTGCCCGCGCGCGTTCGCTACCGCAAGCAACCCTTGCGACTGCGCTGCCTTGAAGATGCACAGGCGCGGCTGTACACGGGCGTGTCCGTGACGATCCTTACGCTGGTTTGTGTCACCATGCTCTTGATCAGCAGCGGCCATTCAGATAATAAGATGAATGATCGAGACGGCTTCGATTCGAGCAATACGCCAGCGTTGAGGGATATGGCGCTGGGTGGTGTCCATCTGGCCGCATCACCGCCTCAGGCGGATGATGACAGCGCCGACTACGAGCCGAAAGACCGCGTCATGTTCGTTCCAGGCTTTGGTACACCGCTGGAGAAGCAGTATGCAGGTCTCGTGATGGTCAACAGCCTTGCGCAGGGGCAGTTGTTCTACTGGTTCTTCGAGACGCGCGATGAGGCGAAGAAGACCAGTCCAGACACGCCAATAATCATGTGGCTCAATGGTGGACCAGGAGCGTCGTCAATGACCGGATTGATGACTGAGATGGGTCCGTATCGTATCATGGCGGACGGCAAGCTCGTCTCGCATCCACAGTCTTGGACCAACCTCGGGCACATGATTTTCTTCGACCAACCCGTCGGGACAGGCTATTCGTCCGTGCGCGACGACAATGGTCACGTGAGTACCCAAGAAGAGATGGCCGAACAGCTTTATCGTGCTCTTCTGGGTTTCTACGCGCGGCACCCGGAATACCGCAACAACCCGCTGTATGTGTGTGGCGAATCGTATGCAGGGAAGTATGTGCCATACATTTCGCATTACATTCACCAACAGCGCCAAGCACCAACGCCAGCACCGTCGACGAATGATGACAGCGATGACATGGATGGATTCCAGGTCAACCTTCAAGGTATTGCCATCGGCAACGGTATCATGTGGCCAGTGTTGCAGACGCGGTCAGTCCCAGACTTTGCGATTGCGCTCGGACTCATTGATCTGCAGGAGTACGAGCGCGCAAATGTGGCTATTAGCAGCTGCGAAGAATTCCATCGTGAAGGTCGTCACATCGACGCGTTCCGCGTCTGCCAGTCTGTCGAAGACGAGGTAAGTGCGTTGGTACGAGCACCGCAAGTTGAACTCGTCGATGCCAACTGAATACGGCGTTGGACACCCACAGATCTACAAGGTTGCTGGTATTCCGTTCGTCTATGACGTGCGAAAGGAGAAAGACGAGTTCGGCGCGCTCACAAAAGTATTATCGTCGTATTTCAACAACGACGATGTGCGGCGAGCGCTGAATGTGCCCTCTGGCACGCCGTGGAATTCGGTTGATGGCTCGGCGTACGGCATTTCGGAGACTGCTCCATCTCTAGCTCGGCATTTGCTCAATGACGAAATGCTGGACGTCCCGATTGATGTCTTTCGTGACCTTCTCGATAACTACCAGTTCCTGTTCTACGCTGGCAACATGGATGGCTCATCGTGCAACAACCTCGGCATCAGCCGAATGATCGATCGCCTTGCCTGGAAAGGCACTGTCACGTATCGATCTGCGCCACGCAAGCCTTGGGTCGTCAATGGCCGCACGGCCGGGCTGGCCAAGACCACGGGCAATATGAGCTACGTCGTGGTGACCAACTCGGGCCATCTAGTGCCAACAGACCAGCCTGATGCTGCCCTCGACATGATGCGCCGCTTCATCAATGGCGAGCCCTTCTTCGTGTAAGTTGCGCCGACCGACGACGCCAGCACGGCACCATCATCGACACACGCGTGCGCTGGTGGGTTTTGAGGTCATTTTGGATCAGACACAGTAAGAATAACAAGAACTCATCGAGCTATGAGCAGGAGCATACGTTGTTGTCACAAGATCGTCATGTTTGGACTCGCATTACACAGAATTCTTAGACGACGACCATCCACTCGCGGATGGTGTACGACGTCACGAGCGCGTTCTTCACGTATGGGTCCTGGTTGACAAAGTCCTCGACATCGCGCTTGTCGTTGGTGTGGAAGATGAACACACCGCCGTCGGCGGGATCTACAAGCGCGCCGGCCATGAGCACTTTGCCATGGGCCTTGGCGGTCTTGGCGAGTTCAAGGTGCTCAGCACGGAACGGTCCGCGCTTCTCGAGGATCTCGGGGATGTAGTCGTAGCGCAGGATGAAGTGCTTCTTGTCGGTGGAGGTCGACATGGTGCGGCGGAAGGCGAGAGACAGGTGGCTGCGAGGCAGTCGCAATGGAAGTGCAGTAGCACGCGCCAGCATCGGAGCGGCGAAGCTGGGCTGTTGCTTGTCAGGCCGGTGCGAGGAAACGTGATCAGGGTGGGAGAGATTGGACGACCAATGTGGCGCAACTTCAAATTCGGAAACTTGGTGTGACCTACTTCAAGTGCGTCGTAAATAGTGTGGCCTACACCCATTCGAAAGCGCCAGAGGTGACAACTCGGGGTGACCGAACATGACAGCAGAGCATGGTGCCTCACGAGTCCTGGACAAGAAACGACTGCGCGATGGCATCATCTCGTCGCTTGTTGATGCGAACATGAAAGAATCTATTGCGTCTCCATGTGACGGCACATCTTACGACTGGCGTTTGATGCTTGCCAGAATCTCAGCGGAGCATTCGTCAGGCGCCGACGTGTGGATGGAAGCCCTTCGCGACACTTTGCCGTATCTACCAGATTACAAGCTGGTAAAATCTTGCCTTGAGGAATTGTTAATTTCTTCTTTCAAGCAATTCCCTGTCGAAGTTGATGCATTGCTGCTGGCGTTTGTGCACAAATGGGTGAAAAACAAACAGCGTTTTCGAGCGTTTCTCGCACAATGGCTGCTGGAGCACCAGGATTTCCAAGCCACCACTACCCAGCGACAACAAGAATGGGTGAACGCGATTGAAATGGCTGCCATGGATGAAGACGATCCACGACGGAGGATTTTATTGCTTCAATTGCGACGACGATGCAATCCAGAGCCAAACAAGGACAACAGAGGTGAAAAAGTGACATTGCCTCCTCCCCCTACAACACTGCTGGATGTGATGTGGCGTCACACCGACGAACTAGCTTCCAAGTCGTTGCTCTGCGCAACCAAGTGGAGCGCACTTGTCAGCCAGTCCAGTAATGCCATTGATGACGATGTTCTGATTCGACTACGATGGTACCGAGCGTTAAAGCCGACATTCTTCGAGCCTTTCATCCAGTATGTCAATGCATTGAAGGTGTTCGCGAGATCACCGACAAGCAACAAACTGCAGTTAAGTCCAACGCTTGCTGCAATTGTTGTAGACAATACCGCGTTTCCTGGATGGCGTGGAGTGCTGGAAGCAGCAGGTGATCCCGAAGGAGAAGTGACTGGCGTTGCCTTGTGGTGCGCCCAGCAGCGGCAACAACGAACCAAAAGCAACCTGATAATGTGCTCGACGTCGTGGCGACATCTTCTTGTGGAGATCGATGGCGAGCTGGACGATGCCCCGTCGGAAGTATTTGCTGCCGCTGCGCTCGCGTTGGTTGTCATGATCAACAGTATTCGCGACATGACAGAAGAGCAACAAGTGAAGAACGACTTGATGGCCTTGGCGCTCAGAGTTCTCTTCCAGTCGTTCGCCAACCGCACGGAGCCTAAATGTGTGGAGCTCCTCTTGGTTGTCTTGCAACAGAACCTCAACTGGCTTCAGCACTCGGTGTGGGCACAACACCCCACACTCTATCTCGACTTCGTCTACATATTGTGCGAAGCAAGACTGTGGTGTCTTTATTCTCTGGCGCTTCAAGCTGTATTGGACCAAGTGCTGTGCTTGCTCATCCAGCAATGTTCTGTGGAGTTGGTCACCTCCTTCACCAGTCAGACAAATGATATCTTGCCACCAAGCGTCAAGGACGTTTGCCGTCAGCACGGTAGCTACCCCGCAACAGATGCTTGACCATCGTAGCGGAATGCATGCACCTCACCATGCGCCGTTAGTTTTGTGAAGCAGTTTACGCCCACCACCGAATAATTGCCTGCAGCGAAGATTGCATCCGTGCACCAGCATAAGGGTTATTAACATGCTTAATCCGATCCTTCCGGCTTGGACAGGCCGCCCTTAGGTCCGCGAATGCGCTGGCGCATGTCCAATTGGCCGCGCTTGCACTCGAAGTATGCGGTGCGATACAACTGCAGCATCCCCACGACGTCAGCTGTCAGTTGGGAGAGCGCATTTCGCGACAATCACGCACCTGGCACTCGTGCAAGTACTCCTTCATATGAAGGCACTCCTTTAGAGTTCTGGTTCCGTCCTTCATGCACTCTTCCTGTACCATACAGTCACGCAGCGCTTCCGCCATGTCCCGGCAAGACTTCCCCATGACGGCTTCGTGCTTGGTCGCCGCTGCTCGGCTCTAAGAATTTCAGACACTGTCAACAACACAGTGACTGTGCTTTACAGACAGAAATGATTGATAAGATATTGTCTACCAATGTTTCTGACTGTATTTCAGTGTATTGGACCAGCTGGCAAGATGGGAACGAGCGGCAATGCGGAACCATCGTATGGTACATTCAGCTACGACCCGGCACACCCGGCACACCCAGTGCATGATGAATCCGCAACAGATCCACCCACGAGATGGTCCAGCTCATGGTTTTCGCGTCTATTTTTCTGGTACATGGGCTCCTACATGAAGCAGAACCCGTTGCTGCGTGGTCGCGATTGGAGTTCGGCTTGGCCGCTGGCGGACGACCAACACAGTGAACGTGCATCCAAGCGATTCAAACAAGAGTACGAAGCGGCCGGCCGCCTGTGGGTCGCGATGTGGCGGACGGAGTATACTCTTTTCCTCCGCGCGGGGGTATTGGCGGTCGTGACCGTAGTTTGTTCCGTGGTTAGGTCCATCCTGGTCTTCTTCCTACTCCAATCCGTGTTGGCGGATGTCGTCTACGTCCGCCAGGCACTACTGCTACTTGGCATCACATGCACTGTCGAGCTGGTTGGCCAGATTGCATTTGCTCATCGGTTTCGATGGCAGAGAATGATGCAGTTGCGTATAGCTGGGGCGCTCCGAGTGCTGTTGGTTGAGCACTCGGTGATGAGAGCCACGAGACAAGCAATACCACTTGCGGAGCTGACGGATTTTTATCGCAATGGTGCGGCAAGCGTAGGTGCTCTGGCGGCGACGGTACATGACTTGTGGACGTCGGCAACGAACTTGGCCGCGTCCGTAGTCATCCTTGTGTACGTGCTTCGGCTCAGCTGGATCGCGATTGGGCTGGCCATCGTTGTCCTTTCGAGTGTAGTGCTCATCCAAGATGTCGTCAGTGCGCATGTGACTCGCGCGTGGACAGTTGAACAAGCAAACATGATGGATGTGCTACACGAGTGCTTCAAGTCCATCTTGAGTATAAAGCTCCATGCGTGGGAGAAGAAGGCGACGACGAGGATTGACGCAGTTCGAGACAAGGAGCAGTGTTTGCGGCGACGGGTTGGTATTGTTCGTGCACTCCGAGATAACAGCAGTTGGAGTCTTGGATTGCTCATGTCGACAGCAATCTTCTTGTTCTATACGATAACAGCGAAAGCGTTGACTCCTGCCGCGGTGTTTAGCACGTACAAGCTATGCACTCAAGTCCAGACTAGCTTCTATGACGTTCTTGAGAACCTTGAAACATCTTTTCACGGTTTATATAAAATGCGAGCGCTCGAAGCTCTGCTACATGCAAGTGAGAAGGAGTCGACGATTTCCACGGCACAAGCTTTCCACGACGGCGGTGATGTGTTCGTTCTGGAAAATGCCCAGTTAGCGACATCTACGACGACATTGTTGCTGTCAAGCATCTCCTTTCGCGTTAAGACAGGGCAGCTCGTGGTTATTCACGGAGCGACAGGAAGCGGCAAGTCAACTCTACTGCGGGCGTTGTTGGGCGATGGCTGTTCAAGGGGGCGAATGTACTGTCACGAGGCCATGTCGATTGCTTATTGTGCTCAAGAGCCGTGGTTGCAAATGCGTTCAATTCGAGACAACATCGTCAGTGGAATGAACTTTGACGAAGCCAAGTATATGTGCGTTCTTGATGGATGTGGCCTTTTGGACGATTTGGCAATGCTTGCTGACGGAGATAGGACTCTTGTGGGGCCTCGCGGTGCAACTTTGTCTGGAGGACAACGTGCACGTGTGGCGCTAGCAAGGGCGTGCTACTCGAACGCTGACATTTATGTGTTGGACGACCCACTTGCAAACGTGGACCCAGTTCTACAAGGAGAGATATTCCGCAAGTGCATTGTGCAATTGCTGGCTGTGAAAACCGTCGTCTTGACCACCCACAACGAAGAGATTGTCAGCTCTGAGATGGTGGATTGCGTAATAGCAGTGGATGGATTAACAGCCAGCGTTACTCGACAGTCTACACTAGCGACATCTGGTCGAGTTAGCGCACTGACTGCGTCAGTGTTCTCAGCTCGTCGTGCGAAGGTTGGACTTGCGCCGTCGTCTTTACAGTTGTGGACTGCACCCAGCTATCCCAAGACTTCGAAGAAAACGCAAGCAGTCGCCTGTGATAAACGCTCTGAGGATTCGAGCTGGCTCGATGTTGCATGGAAGTATCTCCTGCAGATGCCCAGGCCGAATCTCTGGACGATCGTCGCTGGCACGTCATTTACTGGTGCATTTCTGTCAGGGTTCTGCCAGGCGAGCGTAGACCGCGATCTGGCGTTGATGGACTGGGTTACCCACTACGTGCCAGATCAAACCAAGGGTCTGGACGTCAAGTTCGTCGAGTTTGCAGTTCTGACTGCGCTCACATTGGCTCTTTTCATGCTGTCCAGTTTGTCTATCGTGTGGTTTCTCTTCGACAACTCGGCAAAACAATTTGGTAGCATGATTGAAACTTTATTCCGGATTCCTGTGGGATTTTTCGAGGCGACTCCGATTGGTGAATTGCTGGGATATTACGCGAATGATTTGCGGCATTTGGATCTGTCGATGATCCGGGGGCAATCGTTAATTCTGCGTGGCGCATCGATGCTTTTGGCTGGCTTGGGTGTTGTGCAGCACTTTGCTGGCGCTTCTGGTGCGTTGTGGTAGTGACCATGATTTGCTGTGCCTGTGCGTCATTTTCCAACTACCAGTTTCTCACCTCTTTGAATCACTTGGAGTACGAATTAGAAGAACGACAACTGAGTTTTCTCGCGCAGGCAGTGGAAGGTAAAGAGACGATTCGCCTCTTCACAACGCCGCAATTACAAGAATTCTATACCCAGCTTTTCCAAATGATTGACGAGTTCTCCCGAGTTAGCAGCCTCATCCCAGAAGTGACCGGATACGTGGTTTTGAGGATTGCCTGGTTCCAAGTATTGATCATGTTGGTACTTGCGGTTTTCGTTGCCACTCGCACCTCGGCTGGCCCGGTGCTTGGCGTTGTTTCCTTCCACATGCTCGAAATAGGCAGTAACGGGCTCTATTTGTTTGGAGGAATTCTAGGCATAGCGATGTCTCTTGTTCGGATCGATCGACTAAGGCATTTGAAGGACAAAGCTACTGAAGCTGATGTTACGCCACGAACAGGGCTTGATGATCAATGGCCACTCCGTGGAGCAATTATTTTCGAGCACGTATGCATGTGCTATATTTCCGAGGTTCCCTTGCTGCGAGACGTCTCATTTGAAGTATCCGGCGGTGAGAAAATTGGAGTCGTCGGCCGCACTGGGTCAGGAAAAAGCTCTCTCGCTATGGCACTCTTCCGAATTCGTGAACTCACGACAGGGCGCATTTTGGTGGACGGTATGGACGTCAGTCGCTTGGATGTTCGTGAACTTCGCCGTCGACTCTGCATAGTGCCGCAGAATCCGCTGTTCTACAAGTGCACTATTCAGAGTTACCTCGATCCGTTCTCAATCTTCGACGATGCCATTTTATGGCGAATATTGAAGAGGACTGGTATTGCCAACCGTGTACAAAGCTAGTTTGGTGATACGCTGCTGAACGATGCGGAAAACTGGAGTGCAGGCGAACGACAGCTCCTATCATTCTCGCGCGCTCTGCTACATCCTTCACGCATTATGGTATTCGACGAATGCTTTTCTGCGTGCCATCAAGGCAGCGACGAGCGCGTGCTGAAAGTGATATCAAGATACCTCGCAAAGTCGACAGTTCTCTTGATCACTCACCGAGTGGAACAACTCCTTGACTTCGATAAAATCCTGGTATTACAAGATGGTCGTGCGGTGGAATTTGGACCAGCGAAATCGCTTGTTAGCAACCCAGACAGCGCGTTCTACGAGTTCTTGGAAGCCACAATATTAGTCAACTAAAACCATGTTGACCGTACGTGAGTAAAAAATCAAAAACCTCAACGTTAATTAATCGAGGCTATGCCACATACAAAGCCTCAGCTGAGTGATATCGGTTGAAAGTTGATCACTCAATCGCCCCGTACGACGATGGTCGTCGAGCCACCAATGCGTCCGTCGATAAACTCCTCGATAGGCGTCTCGGCTGCGACCGAAGTACTCGGTGGTAAAACGCAACAGCAGCGAATACCCCAACTGTGAGTGCAATCGTGTACGCGATGTAGAACAATGGCGACGTCCACATGCGATTGGGCTCGGACGTCAGGACTGTTGGCTTCACGATTGGGGCATCCGAGCGCGCACATGTCGGGGGTTTCCTCCCGTTAATGCACACACAAGTTGCTCCTGGACCAGGATCACAGTATCCATATCCTGAGCAGAACGGGGTAATAGCACCAGCCGTTGGATAGGTGCCTGCTGATAGCCAACATGGATCCGCCGACGGTTGCTCGCGCGTGTTAAGTGACGTTGGCCTAGCCTCGCAGAGCCCCCCAGTTGTCGCCTGCCGGACAGGCGGAAACTCGGCCGCCTCGATGTACTTTTCTGGGTTGGTAAGGCATCCGTCGTCATCTCCGTCCGCAGCACAGTTGAATGCTGGCAGTGCGCCCACCGACATACAGAGCTCACTGGTAAGCGGCGCGTAGAACTTGGCAATGTTCTCATCCATCCACTTGGCACGTGCTAGAACTGATGCCGTGAGCTTGTCGATGTGTTGCTGGTACGTTCCTTTGTTACCAACGGCAACGTTCGCGCATTGGAGGTTGATGGTTGTCCAGTTGTGGCAATACGCTAGCTGTCGGTTGATTGGGGCCACACTGTCGTGAATGAACGCAGTGATCGTGTCGTCGCTCCACATGCCTGCACGCAACGCGCGCCAACGCTTTGCGACAAGCGCAACAAACTTATGGTGGCAAAGCAACCGCTTCCAGAATGCAAAAGGCTTGTAGATCCAGTCCTTTCGCCCAGCAAAAGCGCCGATTCCATAAGCTAGGTTGAGATCCCACGCGGGTCCAGCATTAATCGGCTGCGCACGATCCTTGAAGAAGTATGCGCTTCGTCGATACGCGTCTTGGTTCTGGGACATCTCGCTGTGAAGGAAATAATCCACGTATGACCCGAGATCCAAGAGCTCTTCGAGCTGCTCGGGCTGCGTCATGTTCTCGTGCATGTTTTGATACAGCAATCCCAGAGGCGACGTCGCTGGATCGACAAAATAATCGCGCATCGTTTGAGTGAGGGTTTCGCCCTTGGGGTACATGAGCAGTGGTCGCTCACCCGCACCGAACATTTGCTGATACTGGTCCAAAACGATATTGGGAGAATACGATCCGAAGCTCAACGGATTGATCTGCCACGCCCAGCCACCGGAGAGTTCGTCCAGCGAGCAATTTGAGTCCAGCGGAGCGAGACCAACGCGGTTGGGGCCGTACCCAATCCGCTCCAGCACGAGGTAGATGCCCTTGTACACAGGTGTGTCGTCGTTGATGTCCAGTCGATCCCGGATAAAGACGACGACGTGTCGAGTTCGAGGAGACCACCTGCCAGTCCCACGATATAGCCAATGCCCCAGGTGATTGCGCATCAAGCTACCATCCACGGTGGGCCCATTCAAGATGAACGATCGCTCTTCAGGCAACCCCAAGAACTCTTCCGACGACGCGAGCTTTACTGCGAGTTGATGCTTTCCGAAATGAAGACTTGACTGCCCACGGTAGTGCACCACGGACTCGTGAACTGAAGTGCGCTCCCCATGGAGGCAGTTGAGCGTGCCATTGTCGTTGTCGACGACTTCAATGTTCGCACGGACAGGTTGCTTCATGCAGTCAATGGCCGGAGGACGCTTTTGGTTGCATGTGTCGGTCGGAAGCCGCACATCGAGCGGGGAGACGACTACGACAGGAAGTTCGAAGCAAGCTAGCGAGACAAACAAAACGGCAGTCAGAACGACGACCAACCAACCTGTTCAAGCGAACAAGATACGCCGACTCACTGCGGTCGCGAGGCGGCAGCGTCACGGTGGCTGCTGAGACGCTCGTGGCGAGCAGTGTGAGGGTCACGAGAAGCAAGCGTCTTTCGTGCATCGTACGCCCTTGCTTTCGAGGCCGCAAGTTGCGAGGTGAGAGCTCGTGGATCGAAGCGCGCAAAGTCCGGTGCCATCAAGCTGGCACTTGTGACGGTTGGTTGGGAAAACATGGAAACATCGGAGCGGGTCCCAGGAGAGCAGAGCGGGTTGAGGGCTTCCAGCCACTGGCACCAGTAGGATGCCTCGCTGTCAAACGACGACCACACAATCGTCATGTGCGCCCTGTAAACGACACCAAACACTTGACATTCTCGAGTTCAGCGTCAACTGCGTGCATTTGTTTTGGACGCCGTTCGAGAACATTGTCTGTGACGTGCTACGAAGATCGGGCTTGGCCATCGAGATCCAAAACCCTGGAAACATTGGGCTGCCAAGCCGTTTGCATTCCTCCATGCGCAATCGAAAACGGTATTTGAATCTTATGGAATCCCGGCACCACCGGGCATCCCGTATGCAACTGTGCGTGTGTTGCGCGGGTGCAATGACGAGCATCGGTCTGGGGAAAATGCCGCCGCCCTTGCCCTTCCCGAATATGGCCAAAGAGAAGCCAAAACGGCCTTCTCCGCAATTGCCCCAACAATCTGCGATGTTGCGCTTCCGTTGCGCTGATGTTGCGCTTATGTTGCGCAGAGTTTCAGAATGTTGCGCGAACGCCAACGGTTGCAGATCGTCGTACTTAGCCGGGAACGTGCACGTTGAGCGCGTCATCCATCGGTGCCCCTTGGCGCGCACCGTTGCGCAAAGCGATCGGTCGACGCAAGTTGAGGATTGGCGGCGGCGGTGGCAAGTGCGTGCACGGCAGCTCTCTCTCTCTCTCTCATTTAGTGGTGTCAGACAACGGACGCTTTTTGCAAGATGAAGATCATCATCAAGGGATTGATTGCAGCAGCAGCTTGGCTTCAGCTCGCTGGCAGCGTTGCAGTGGCCGAAGAGCAGCATGGTAAGTGGTCGCTGGGTGACGGGCTGTTGGCCGATTCGTTCGCTGAAACGTGTGGGTTGCTGATGACCGTTGCCGTGGTACCGCAGCGTGCTATGAATTCCCGGTTGTTGTGGTCTCGGCATTGGACCGCAGCTTCCCCGATGCAACGTGCAACCAACGCCGCTATCCCGCCGAAGAATGCCTCAAGCAGGTGGTGACGTCGCGCATCGAAGTGATCGATCACAACGAGCCAGGGCGCTTGAACTGCTACGGCAAGGATGCGCCAAGTGCTGTGTACGAGACCACCAAGACGAACTACCGTGGCCAGACGAGCTTGTTCTTCCCCAAGCACCAGATGAATGTGAAATTTGCTCACGACACGTCGTTCCTGGGGATGGCTGCTGACAAGGCGTTCATTTTGAACGGCCCGTTCCTCGACTGCACATTGCTGCGCAACCACATGGCGCATTGGTTGTACCGCAGCACTGGTCGCTACTCTCCACACACGCGGCTTGTGGTGTTGTACTTCAAGCAGAGCCCCGATGACGAAGCGCCAGAGTACTACGGCATTTACTTGCTCATGGAGAAGATTGGCTATGGTCCAAACCGTGTGAATCTGGCGAAGATGGATCATACGTGCGACGGCGCAGAGTTGAATGGAGGTTGGGCTTGGCAGAACGACCCGCTCAGCTACAACGCTTACTCTCCCAACGTCGTCATTGACCAGTACCAGAATGAGTTTGGCATGGGCGAGCGACCAATTCTCGCCTACCCCAGTGGTTCGGATCTCTCACAGAAAATGCGTGATTACTTCGTGGGCACGTCGACGGGTTTCTTGCCGCAGCTGTACCGGTTCCTATGGAATAACATGACGAACCCAGACGGACTGGAAGAGCACCTGGATCTGGGATCCTTCGCCGACTACATCCTTCACACCGAGATGTCGCTCAACGTAGATGCATACCGTCGAAGCACGATGTTCTTCAAGGACCGCGACCAGACGATTAACGCTGGACCTGTGTGGGATCTTAATTTGGCATACGGCAACGGTGCTCGTCGCGACTTTCATGACTGGATCTACCCACAGTACACCTACTGGAAGCGCCTAGTCTGCAACTACAAGCTCGCGTCGTTGATCATCCAGCGCTGGAAGGCTTTGCGCGCAGATGGCGGTGTGTGGAGCGATAACTCGATCGCCACTTTCATTGACCAAAGCGCCGTTCCCATTCGTCGCCAATTGTCCAAGTGCACTGGCGATTGGCGCAGTAACGTGCTGCAGTGTGCTGCAGTTAGCCTGAAAGACTGCAACGCGACGTACGAAGTCAAGATCGACAATCTGAAAACTGCTGTGCTCAACCGCGCGCGCTGGATGGACGAGCACATCCTCGACTTCTACAAGAAACTTGACGCCAACACTTGTTCAGGTGTGGGCACCATTCCGGACTACAACTGCGCTCAAGACGGCAGTGACGGAGGCTGCCTTACTGATCCAGTCAAGTACTACAGCGCTGTTCAGTTCCCGGCGATTCGTGAACCTTACACAGGACCATCCTGTGGCTCTCGTCAAAATTCCACCACGTCGAACCAACAGCTCACAAAGTACAGCTTGCCATCGGTTGATAATTGCTGGCGCTCGGCTGGGCTGTACGTGTATCCGGAACAGAAGGGCGTTCGTGAGAAGAGCCTCACGCATTTCTGCAGTGGTTATGGCACGTGTCCAGAAGGTCCGGGTGCCAAGTGTGTGTGTCGTCCTGGGATGTTACTGGAAAAAGAGTCGTGTCGGCGCATTGATGCTGAGGATGATGATCTGTTAGTGCAAAAGGCGGTGGTTGAAAGCAACCTTGAACACAGCGCAATTTCGGCGTCCGTCCAGAACCAGGAACAACCGGCTTCAGGCAACTATTTGCGCCTCAAGCACAGTCTCATGGCGGGACTCTTCGGGTGTGTCATCCTTTGCACTTCATTCATCGCAGCTGTGCGGCTGAAATCCAGACGTAAGAGCAAAGGCAACCTCAACACCTACCGCCCGGTGCGCTACGGCAGTGTTGATGATTATCGGCGCTTCTCTGCATCCTCGATTTAGTTGGGCCGCCGCTACTTGAGCGCAACTGTTGCGCCGCCGTCTTCGCGATTAGAATCAACTTCTCGGCCTTGGATAGGAGTGACCATTCAAGAAAAAGGCGCGCCTTTCAGCGGGCGTAAAGACGGCATTGTGCATGGATAGAAAATTCGTATCTTGATTCACTGTATGTTCATGTGGGCTCATTCGGGTGGGCGAAATGCAGAAAACACGGCGTTCACTGCTTTATCATTTGATCACACTTCGCCATCCAGTCAAACATCTCACTCAACCATTCGTTTATGTGTTGCCCAAGTTGCATCCAAAATCAATGATGGACGCATCCAAACGAAGCCTTTCAACAGCTGGTGTCTGGACTCTCCAGCCCACAAACATTGCACCATCTGGACGAGATCAACCTGGAGCCGAGCCAGATGGAAGTGTTTGCTGGTCAAGCGCTGACCAAAAAGAATGCATTCGGACCATGAGGCGATGCATTTTTGGGACCAGCTGACAGCGCGCGTCGTTCCTGCATTTTACGTGTCCAGTCATCCACAAAGGTCGTGCTGACAACAGTGGCCGCTGACTCTGGCCAGAAGGACCAGTTGGCCCACTCGTGCAGTCACAGCTCGAAGTTCGGGAAGAACGAACGATCAAAGCGAGAAGTCTGGCGCGCCGTAGAGTTGAGTGCAGAACGCAGAGAGCAGAAGAGAATCAACTGCATCGCCAGAGCGTTGGTGACCGAATCACGCCGATTTGATGAGCAATTCCGCGCGCTCTCCATCGACCGCTGACTTGGTCAACAACCTCTTCGATGTGGTGAAAACGAACGCACCCGTCCCTGGACCGGCGCCCGGACCAGCACCATTTCCTGCGCCTGCCCCGAACAATGGCGATGCTGGAGCTGGGACTGTCGCGCCTAGTGATGGGTGGGCTCCAACGCCTGCCTCCAGCGACAACAGCAACGCACCGACAGTTGACCCAACGCCGGCCTCTGTGGTGCCTGCTCCGATTGCGACCAAAAGTTCGTTGCCAACACCGACGCCGTCATTCAAGAGTACGCCAACGCCAACTCAAACTAGTGTCGCATCAGCAGCAGACAAGAATGGAGGCATCTCGCAGGGCAAAGGCTCGGGCCAGACGGCACTTGGCGTGTCGCTTGGCTTTGGCGCTCTCGTTTGCGTGATTGCATGCGTGTACATGCTTCGCCAACGACGAAAGCGCCGCGGCGAACCCGATGCGTACGCAGGCGAATTCAGTGTTCGTGCGATCGATCATGCTCACCATCATCGTCCGGTGGACTCGGAAATCTCCGTAGAGCTGCCCCCACCACCAGCGAAAGAAAGAGTGTCCATTTTCAGTGAGAATCGGTTCCAAAGTGAAGACAGCGTATTCCAAGCAAAAGCCGAAGTGAGTCCAAAGCGAAGCATGGCCGGTGGCGGTAAGCATGCGCGAGGATCGTTCCAATATCGACCGTCAGACTGCATCGACCTGCAAGCGATCACTGCTGTACCCAAGAGCAATGTCAACTCGACCAACTCCAGCCTTTCGGATGCTTCACCAGATCCAGCCAGTGTCTTCGCGACAACATCTGCCAACGCGAAGTTGTTGCGCGTGATGAAGACACAGCAGCCTCCAAACCCACTAGTGCACCTGTACATGGACCCAAATGCGGTCGCTCAGTCTCGCGACACCGCGACCAGCCTCAACAGCTTGCATGACAGCGTGCACGGTGGTGATTGGGGAGCCCTGGCCAAGGGAGCCAAGAATCCGGTGCCAGTAGCGCACAGTGGACAGGTTTCAGTGATTGCAGAAGAAGCGGACGCTCTGGCACCTCCCGCTCCAGAACCAGCGCATTCACCGGGTTCAGGTGCTCTGCTTGGCTCTGGCAGGAGGCGGCCACCTCCACCACCACCACCAGGCCCACCAGCAGTTGGAGACTTCCGTCCGTCACGAGACTTCCCGGCGGTCAGTCGAGACACGATGAAGCGCATCTCGGACGTCTCGTCCGTCTCCATGTCGTCCACCTCTTCGTCCGACAGTGCCGGTCCCCGCGCTGGATCCTTGATCGAGTGCATTGAGATCACTGAGAAGGACAAGTCCAACGGCGGCAACGGTGGCAAAGAGATCGAGATCTAGACGCGCGTGTCTGCTGGTCTGGGCGCCGCACTGGCAGCCCTGCATCCTATTTTATTGTTGGCGAGTCCTACCCTCTCCGCCCATGTTCCGAGCAAGTTCTAGTAATGGAGTTTATGCAGTGCGAGTGTCGAACCACGTTGTATTGGATCGTATATGAGTGTGCGTGCACCGTAGTCGTGCCGCAAGTTGGGGGATCATAAATCCCTTTTTTCCGCGGATAAGAATGGACGGGTTCCCCGTTGATCGCATGCACCGCGCCGTGTCACACTCGCTAATTTATGGCGAGGGAGAGCGCGACCAAAGTCATCGACCCAAGCCACACGTCACCCGACGCTGCAGTTGCCATGTTCCAGCGGGCTGCTTCGGTGACAGCGCGCTGGGCGTCGATCACCAACCAGCGAGTGAGGTGCTTGCAGCTGATACCCGAAGCCACACACCCTCAATTCGTCCGCCAAAAGCTCTCAACCCCAACACAACACCCTTTTGACTACGAGGGTCAGCCACCCGAACACCCTGTCCGCGCCGCAGTGATCAGCGCAATCGAATCGCATATCGCCACCAGCAATCCCACAAAGGACGCGTTCTACGTGCTCGACATGGCGGTGCTAGACGCGCGCTGGGCGCTGTGGCACAGTCAGCTGCCCCAGGTGCGGCCATACTACGCTGTGAAATGCAACACCAACCCAGTCATTGCCAAATTCCTCGGCCACCTTGGAGCAGGAATTGACTGCGCCAGTGAACGAGAACTCAGTCTAGCATTACAACTTGGATTCTCGCCACAAGATATTATCTTCGCAAACCCAGTCAAGCAGCCGTCGCACCTCGCTTTTGCAGCGAACCATGGAGTCTGCCTCATGACATTTGATTCTGTGGACGAGCTGCGGAAGATCCACAAGATAATGCCGAGCGCACAGCTGGTGCTTCGGATGTACGTCGATAGCTCAGATGCCAAGTTTGGCATGGGCATCAAGTTCGGGGCCACGCTCGCTGATGCACCGGAGTTGCTGCGTGAGGCTGCAGCACTGGCGATGAACGTGGTCGGCGTCAGTTTTCACGTTGGCAGTGCTTGCACACGAGCTAGTGTGTTTCAAGACGCCATTTCAGATGCACGCAAGCTATTTGACTTGGCTCATGCCTCGGGTTTCCAGAACTGCCATCTGCTCGATATTGGTGGCGGGTTTCCAGGAGTTGACCACGCAAAGGATGACATAATTACGTTCGATGTGTGTGCTCAGCTTGTCCAGAATGCTCTTGCTAAGCATTTCCCACAGGTTTCCACTGATGGCAGTGTGCAAGTGATCGCCGAACCCGGCCGTTTCTTCGTGAGCGCGGCTCAGACTCTCGTTACCAACGTCATCGGACGGAACATACTTGTTCCTTCTGACGAACAGGCGCAGAACCCGCACGTTCAATACTTTATCAACGATGGCACGTTCGGTTCATTCCAAGACTTCCTTTCATGTCCACCATTCCAACTGAGATCGGATGCAGCAGAAAGTCGCCAACTTCTCGTGACGGAAGCAAGTATTTGGGGACAAACAGCTTCTGATCGCGATTGTGTGATTGAGCGAATTACATTGCCGTGGTTGGAAGTGGGGGCGTGGTTGGTATTCCCAGCAGTCGGCGCGTACTCAAATGCGATTTCTCGTAACTATCAAGGAATGGGAAGCCAGCACAAATGGGTCTACGTCACAGATGACTGCCAGATGTAACTGAGAGCTAGTCGCTGGAAAGAAATAACAATATTAAGTAAACAAGCGGGCAACTCTCGGCACCAAGTTTTCCAAATCATTCTCGTCACGAATAAGGGAAAACGACAGCAATTTCAAGCTGTAACGCTTGTTGTGTGTTAGATATCTACACTCTACGTGAGCAGAGTTATAATCATGCTTCCTCCTGGAATATGCCTACTTGATAGGCATGAAATTACTGGATGTCATGACAAGCGAGTTGCTTCGGGATCGAGGGGGAGAAAACCAGTCATGGCGAAGTGCATCTTGCGCTGTCAAACGCTTCGATGGGTCCTTCGTGAGCAAACCCTTAAGCAATGCCTTGCATGACGGCGAGATGCTGCTCCAAGCCATGTCATGCTCCAAGTTGATGTCAGCATGCAGTGTTTTCTGGATGATCTCGTTCTTGGTCTTGCCATGGAACGGTAGCTCACCGCGGAGCAGAAGGAACATGATGACACCCACTGACCAGATGTCGGCTTCTTTGCCGTATCCAACGAGTGAGAGCACTTCAGGTGCCACGTAATTCAGCGTGCCGCATGGCATCTTCATGATCTCTTCCGGATGCACGAGCTTGGAGAGCCCGAAGTCAGCAATCTTGAGGTCATTGAGGCGTTCACCACACAGAATGTTTTCTGGCTTAATATCGCGATGTACTATGCCCAGACGATGCAAATACGCCACGCTCTCAAGCAGTGGCATCATCACCATGCGTGCCTCTGTTTCCGTGTATCTTGATCGCCCAACGATGCGGTTGAACAGTTCACCTCCGCTGACCAACTCGGTGACAATGTAAATGTGCTGTCGATCTTCGTAGACATCGTGCAGCTCGATGATGTTCGGGTGCTTCACAAGTTTCAAAATCGCAATCTCTGTGCGAAGTAGTTCCTTCTCCGTTGCAACGAGCTTGGACTTGTCGATAATCTTCACGGCATGGCGAATACCGGATTGCTTGTGAACGCCTTCGCAGACCTTGGAGAAGCGACCACGACCAAGTTGTGGACCGATGTTATAGAACTCATCAATCGAGACTTTGTCGGTCGCCTGCTGCAACACCGTCGTCCATCGCGCTTGCTCTTCGGGCGACTTGGCGTAGATTGTGCGCTTCTCTCGAGTGCTACCTGGTTCAGGGACGATGTCGATAGCGTAAAACTTGACGTTCTTCTCGATGATGACGTTCTGAACTTGGGATTCCACATAGCAGCCACACAAGAACGTGACGCCGCGTGGGGCAGCGTCATCGCGGTTGCTAAATAAGAACACGGTTCGTTAACCAAACAGACCTTGTGATCAAAGTGATTGCACCAATTCGACAGACGTACGCGTAGTAGTAAAGAAAGCTGCCCTGCAAGACGTAGTGGCGCTTGAGCATCTGACGCAGCCGTGAGCCTCGCTTCCACAGGTTGCCAGACGTTCCATCCATATCGGCATGTGAGGGCTTGCCGGACAGCTCACTTGCATGGTGCGACAGATTGGTCATGCTGGATACACGCAATGGGGCAGGTGCCTGCAAATTGTTGAGAGCGACCTCGATTTCGTGTAGTGCCTGCTGAATCTTTGCGGTGGCCGCTGGCACGGGACAGATTGCCTTGGCGTCAGTCAGCAGTTGTTTGGAGCGTTCTAAATCTTTGCGATTCGCGCTGTCCACAATTGATGTCAATCTTTGTGCGGATCGTCTGTGTGAATAACCAATCGTTTAGTTCATCTACAAATCAAATACACAATTATGCACGTACGTTGGTTGCAGATTCTTCAGCGAATTGCGGCGCTTCTTCAAGGCACCATCAGCTCCTTGTAGCGTTGATCTGCGGTGGACCCAATCCATTTCAGTCGGTGAGCGTATCAATGCACGATATCACTTCACATGAAAGCTTACGTGTCCACAGGTGTGACAGACGATGGCGACAAGTCTTCTGATGGTAGGATGCTCATCAACAACTGCAACATCATGTGAGTACACAGCGCACGATTCACAGTGCACATACTGCGATGGACGCACGTTCATGATGCCTGGTGTGCTTTCGCACCACTCGCAGAACTGATCAAACGTCAAGCGGCGGTTGCTGGAGGCATCGGGAAAGGCGCGATCGACAAGCGCCTCAATGTCGTCCATCTAGGTATGATAGACAATTGAATGAGATGACCCACCTCCAAATTTTTTTTTTTCGATGGCTTCTCACCGTAATTTGCTTCCGCGGCGAAGACAACGGAGTCGCTGGATCTTCCTTGGACTGAATCACATCCAGTGCTGATTGTGGGAACTGGTTCAGCATCGTCACTAGTTCTCGTCTCGAAATCGAGCCACTCCTGCGGGAACAATCAGCGCTCGCCCATGACCACCCCGATGTGCGTGGAGATAGATTTACGTACTCAGAAAGGTCGTACAAGTCGAAGATAAAGCGTAGTTTCTCTTCGTGCGTCCCTCGGAACAAGATGGCGAGGCCGTGAACGAACTCGTTGAACTTGATGAGGCCTGAACCGTCCTTGTCGATGACCTCGAAAAGTCTCTCTGTACATGCATGCAGACATCACACAGACACACACACCACACGTTAGGAATTGCTGGGGAAAGGAAAGCGAACCAATCCACGCACCACCAAGAAGACCGGGCATGGGGAAGCACTTCAGAAAGGTTTCCTTGTCTACAGCGTATCCGTTCTTCGAGTACGCCAAGCCTTTGAAGGTTTCGCGGAGCAGCTGGATTTCTTCTTCGCAAAACTTTTTCATCGACTCGCGCTCTTCCGTCGACAGCTTGCGGCTCGAGAGCTCACGGCTGAGCGAAGAGTTGCCCATTTCGATCGCTTTCTTGCTGACTCCAGACAGAGCGACAGCTAGGCGAGCGAACACACAGCCGGCAACCACCGCACCCGAGGAGCGAGCTCCAGTGCCAGCGCCGCGGCAAGAGCAGCCCCGCGCGGTTGCGACGACAGCGACGACGCCGGGCACAGCGTGTTGGCCGAGTCTGCACGAAATAGCGGAGCTCAAAGTGTGCGAAAATACAGGCGCGGGTGGCTCGTCGGGCTCAAATAGCATCAAGGAGTGGATCAGACAACGAGGATCCCACCCAAGCCACGGAAGACGCAGGCGTCTGAGGAACCACCCAGCGTCGCAACGGGTTGGTGGGATTCAGTAATCAATCAACATATCTGCGAGGGGCTTCGACGCGGACTCCTCATGCATCGAGGCAGTGTCCCTAGCTTCCAGACTACGTTGGTTTGCGTCATCCAGATGACCGGTGCATCGTCACGAGACGCGACAAAACGGACGCCCTAACGAGGACGGAGTCGCATCATTACAGGTCGATCAAAACCCGACCACTGCGTCTGTATTTCTTTGTCGCCCCCTAGGTCATCACACCGCACTGTAATGTGGCGTGAGAGCGCTTGGATGATGTCCTGTGTCTGAACGCCTCTCGGTCTGTGTGTTTTCTGTTCTCTGCTGGGTCTACGGCGGTCCTCACATGGACGGTGAGCGCGCAATCCGCAGTCGCGACTTGACTTCTGCGTCCATGGCCTTGTACGCGGGGATGGTGTCGGCTCGTTCGCAGTAGCCGTTGAGCGGCAGCGTGTACGCAAAGCACCGCACGACGTCTTCCTCATCAAAGTGGTGCGTGGCCAGCGACAGCGAGTGTGCCAGCTGCTGCTTGCTCGTGGCCTTCTCGAAGATCGCAGGCGGCAGCGCGGCCTTGCCTCGGAACTGACGGCGCACCAAGTGCGGCAGCAGGTCGGCCTTGATGCTGGCAATGTACTTCTTCTCAATGAGCAGGTCGAGCACCCAGTGCGAGAAGATGTAGAAATGCGGGTCGTACAGGTCCGTGTGCAGCACGAAGTTTGGGCGGCGCTGCATCAGCGACTTGGACACGTACAGGTCTTCGTTCATGTGCACCGCCTGCGACAGCAGCACGACGCGCTGTTCCTTCTCCACCAGGCCGATGCAGTCGGTCATGTCCTTATCGCGGCGGGGCTTCTCGCCCTTGGCCTTATCGGGCTTGGTCTCCTGCTTGAGCAGCATCGTGACGCTGGCGTCGTTGATGCGGTGGAAGTCGGCCACGTTCTGCACCACGACGTCCGTGATGAGGTCGCCGGCCAGCACAATGAAGTCCTTCTTGATCTTGTCGGCGATCTCGCGCAGCGCGTCGGCCGTCTCGCTGTTGTCTTCCACCTCGCACAGTTCTACCTTGATCTTGCCGTCGTACTCACGGCTCACGTAGTCCTGCATCTGCGCCACCATGTCGTGCACCGTCACCACGAGCACCTCAGCGAACCCGGACGCTTCCAGCAGCGACAGCTGATACCACAGCAGCGGCTTGCCGTTGGCTGGCAGCAGCGACTTGGGCGTCTCCTCCGTCAGTGGGTACATGCGGATGCCGCTGCCGCCGGCGAGGATGATGGCTTGGAACTCGGCCATGGCGTGCGCTGTGTCGTCGTCGTCGTCGTGGCAATCGGCGGCTTCTTGGTGCTTGACGCGCTGCCCTGTGGTCACTGGGGTTCCAGCAGTTGACTCCTGAACTTAGTGGGAGTCGTACTTAATATACGCGCACTTTGTGGTCACTAAAATTCGCGCGAGTGGCCGTGCGTATCCAAACGTCGTGTGTCGTGCCTCTTGGGGTTGGAGTTGAACGTGCAGAGGTCGACGCCAAGGCTGGCGAGTGGGGAACGCCTCGTTCTATCTCGTTGTGTGGCTCTGTGAGAGTGAGGACGATAGAGTAGAACACGGTGCACGAGGGTCTGTAGCAGGACTCCGTCGTCAGCTGGCCAGCGCGTGGGAGAATGCATGATCAGCGAACGGGGCTCTGGACTGGTGGCGAAGCGCACCAACGAAAATGAGCGACTCGGACGAGGTAAGCGCGCGAGTGACGCTGCGTGAAGTTGCTGGGATGGTGGCTGTGCACTGATGCATTCACATGCGTTTGGCCAGGGTCATATGCTGCTCGATGAAGAGGTACGCTCGTGGCTTGGTGTAAGAGGTCGATTTCGCGGGGTGTTCACAGGGTACGGAATGTTTTCTAGAGCATGGATGAGATGCATGAGATCGATGACGAGCTGCAAGCTAGGTGCGTATGGATGAGCACGTCTCGTTGGACGCAATAAATGCTGATGGTTGCGCTGTATTGCCCATAGTATTGATACGAACGCGTCCCCACAGAAGCAGCAGAGTGAGCAGTGTTTCGAGTACGTTCGCGTTAGTGCTTGGCTAATGCGTTTGGATGCCATGCAGTTATACAGCGAGGACGAAAATCAGGGAGGAATAGTGATGGCAGCAGCAGCAGTGACTCCAGCGCGAGCAGTGACGATATGGGTGGAGGCGGCGACAGCAGTATCGACAGCGTCGATGGTAGCGACCCCGAGGACCGTCGCACCAACGGCTCGAGATCCGACAGTGATTCAGATGAACCGCCAGAGATTCCAGGCAGCCCTATCGCACAGGTTGGACTTCTACGCAATTGATGACTGGCCTCGTAGATCTAACCGTTGCTTCCAGGCAAAGTATACAGACCCGTCGTCGCCGCTGAAAAGCAAACCGAAAGCGAATGTGATGAAAGTACACGAAGATGACTCTGCACGCGCAAGTGACGACGATGGTGAGTACGAACATAAAGAAACGGAAGCACCACGAGCAGCAGAGTTTAATGCGTCGAGTTCGTCCGACTCGGAGGATGACGGTGATCGAGCTCGCCATGAAGCAACAACATCGCGAACACAATACCGACCGAGAACTGCTGCTGCAGACGACCTCCATAATTATCGTGATCTCCTACCACAAACGTTTATTGATGAAAAGCGCCGGGAAAATGGTAGTGATCGAGAAGCGCAGCTTTCGTCAGATTCTCCAGGCAAGCAAGCATCAACATTAGTGGCAGCCTCGAAATCTAGTCAAGAAATGGGTGCATCAAAGAAAGACAACACAAACGCCGGTGGAAAGTACAAAATTCACGTGCCATCTGACATTGAGAAGCTCTTTGAGGTGGGAGCGGACGCTGCGTGCATGAAGTTTGTGGTTAGGGGCTTACAGTGCTGTCTGGTAGCATGTGCCCGCTTACAAACCAGAAGTCGAAGAGCTCGAGACCATGTTTGAACCGTTTCCCCCAGATTTCATACCTGCGATAGGCTTGCCGTTTGACGGAGTCCAAGTTCCGCGTCCAGATGGCAAGTCGGATGGGGGCATTGGTGTCCGTGTGCTGAAGGAGCCCCTGCAGTTTTCAAACGTTGCAGAACTAGAGCTGTTGCTACAGTCAACCATGAAATCCAGGAAGTGGGCAAAGAGCGAACGCATTCACAGCATTGAGGACGCATCACACCGCCCGAAAGAGATCACGCAGTGGATCGAAAGTGTGGCCAAAGTGCGGAGCACAAAGCCGCTGCATCAGGTAACGAGCAGACAAAATACGGTGCGCGCAACCGACGATGACTGATGTGCGATAATATGGTCAGGTCGTTTACAGCAAACCCATGCCGACTACAGAGGCAATCTTAGAGCTGTGGCCCGAGGAAATGGAGGAATTCCTGTCTAAAATGGCACCACTGTCGCTACTTGCGCTGGATCTCGACATACTCGAAGTTATCAAGGTGGTTTGCGTAATTCTAGACATTCCAGTCCGCGATGGGAAGGTTCTCGAGTCTCTTCACCTCCTCTTTTCGGCGTACAGCAACATCACCGCTTACGAAAGACAACAGGAACAGCAAGCACCACCCAAGTCCAGTTTGCGATAACACGAAACATTTGATCATCAAGCTTGATACCAAGATTCCTCAACCGAGTCTGAACAGCAACCAAAGATCGAGCCACGTCGCTGCTCTCCGATGGTTAGCCGACGTGAGATGAAGCTACGTCGACGCAAATGTGCCCGGCCACGGTTTATCTGGACGATCCGGATTCTTCGTTCTGTTCAGCTTGTTGCAAACGGCAATGTCCGTGGAGAAGAACCTCGTCTCCGTCTGCGGCATCTCACATCACAGCCGTCAACTACTACACCCTCTCACCAGGTTGAGCGTATTCCTACTTACACTGGGGCACTGGAAATTGAGGACGTACGGACACTTCCGGACAACATCTTCGCATAGCGACAGACACGTGCGATGACGCCCCGATACTGCTTCCCGACACTCGGTCGTCGTGGTGACTGCGCCACCATCGGTTTTGATCTCCATGCTGGGCAACGTCGGGAACGGAGCAGTACACACATCGTGAAAATACCGGGCACCGTTAATCAAAGTTCCTCCATTACTGAGCCCCGTTGACGTGACTTGACGGCCGCATCGTTGGAATTTAATACTGCAGATCCAGTACTTGTACGCCTCACGGAAATCATCGCAGGTGTACAGACTGTACTTGGCGTGGCAGCCAAAGCGCAGTAACACGACGTTCACGTTGTCGTAATAAAACCTAGCACGTTTGTCAAACTCTTCACCTTTCTCGTCGTTTGCGTCCACAACAGCGACGTAATCGACCATCGAGCAAAAATCCAGCGAGTCTTTCACGATCATGCGGCATATAGGACTCGTTGGCTCGTCAGGATCGATTGCACCAGCACTTTGCAACCAACTACAGGCCAACAAGATGCCTTCAACAATCCCACAGATCCAGCGCATAGTGGCGGCTCAGTTGCGTGGCCTTCCTAATGGCAGTGCTGGGACACGAAAGGACGCGAACGGTCAACCGACTGTAAAACAGTAGCTAGTGGGTGAGAATACTGTTTTGAGTGAAGCTAGGTAGAACACGAGAGCAATGCGAATTAATATAAATTCATTTCGTGGCTTGGGACGACATTACTGCTTGATGAAGACGAGACCGAAGGCCACGACGATGCCGACAACGGCGAGCGAGTGGAAGGCGTTCGCGTTGCGGTCGCGATTCTCTCGACGCCAAAGTCTTCGTGTCGTCCTCCAGGATTGCAATGCCTGCCACCAGCGCACGCAGGTCCCGATTGCCCGCACGCTGTCGGAATCCGACGCCAACGGTGGAGCAATGTGCATTCCCACCGATGCATACGTCTACGCTGGTTGGTTGTACGTGGAAGCGAATCGCAAGCGGGATTTCAAGTGGCGCTACTGCATGCTGGATGGCCACGCATTTTCGTACTTTCGTCACGACAAGCCCACCGCCAAGCGCCTTGGACACGTGCTCATCACTGCCGTGGAGCGTTTGCATTTCATGAACCGAGGCTTTGTCCTCATCGACCAAGACGGCGACCGCGTGTGGGTCCACGCCAACCACGAGCATGAGACGTTTGAGCAATGGTTCGCGTTGTGTCGAGCTGCGGTGCTTCGCCATCGCATCGACACGACGTTCTACCGCTTCACTCTCCTCGTCAACAGCCATCTCCCATGTGTCCCCGTCCACCTCACCGGCCATCCACGGCCATTGCACGATCCCGAAGTGTCTTTCTCGGGATGGATGTTTGTGCGGAAGAAGCGCTTTGGGACGTGGTGGCTGAGCTCCGAGAACAAGTCCATGTACTGCGTGCTCTCAGGGCTCCACTTGGCCGCCTTCAAGCTCAACATCGCCGGTCGCTGGGCAGATATCTACGGCGAAATCGCTTGTGCGACGCGCCGTGCCGACTGGATCTTCATCCGGTTCACCACTGGCGCCAGCTACCTGATCAAGCCCCGTGTTCCCACCATGTTGGACGCCTGGACGACCAAACTCACCCAGACGTTGCAGAATCTCGCACCTTCAATGGACAGCGCAGTCCATCCGCCACCTCGCCATACAGCGCCGTACTCGCACATGTTGTCCATGCATATCCCAGCATGACGCGCCGTCCCGCCCCAGGGGAGACCGACCAAACGCGGCGTCTCACACGTCGCAGACAGTTGAAGTTGCCCACAGAACCCCAGAAATTGCTCCGCGGGGTACACTGTACCACCCTACCCCACCATCAATCTCCTCCAAGTCCAGTCGCCCCATTTGGTTGCCGTTGATCACATCTGCTCAAATAACAAGCCAATCACAACCCCGCGCGGCCACCCCCGAGCAGCATTCACACACCATCATCCACAATTTCTGCTGTGGTTGAACCCCATCATCTTGTTGTTGTCTTTGCCGGTGTTGTTCCTCGACGTTCGCACTCCGGTCGGGTATGTGCACGTGCGTGTGGGTGCGGGTGTGCAAATTCTGCAAGGGTACACCCGCACATGAGGGCAAGGGTACACCCGCACATGAGGGTAGGGGTGTACCACTGGGGTACCCTCGCAGAACATGGGGTTTTAAACACTGGGGTGTTGGAAACCCGCAAGTTGCACGTTGAAATGGCAAGTTCTCGCCGTAACAGCAGGAAGAAGCGGTCGCCGCGGGCATCAAGCACCAGCGCCGCCGCTCGACGCACCGTCCTCAGTGACACCACGACGCCCGCCGACGCACACGTCGACGCTCGCAGCACCAGCAGTATCTGTGGCTTGTGGTGGTGGTGGTAGTGGTAGTACCAGTGTGCGCTCACTCACTCGCTCGCTTGCTCTGCGTGGGGCTGGCTGGCTGGGTGTGTCTCTGTCTTGATCGCCGTTCCCTCCATCACACGCGCGTGCGCGGGTGAGCTGTGGCCGTGGCCGTGGCTGTGGCTATTGGCGCTGCTGGAGGTGGATGATGAACTTTTTCAAGCAGCTGACGGACCCGGCGCTCAAGCGGCTGTACAAGTTCGTGCTCAAGCGCTTGATTGGCCGCTTCCTGGCCGACGATGAGATCGATCTCGACCAGCTGGATGTGCACTTGGGCGCGGGCCGTATCGAGCTGTGCGACCTGCTGCTCAATGCCGACGTGATCAATGCCGACGTGTGCGAAGCCAACAACTTGCCCTTCAGCGTCAAGAAGGGCTACTTGGGCTCGGTTCGCGTCGCCATTTCGTACACGAGCATCATGAGCGAAAGCTGCTTGGTGGAGATCGACGACATTGAGCTCGTGCTGGAGCCAGTACGACCTGGTGCTGCAGGCGCTGGTGCAGACGATGATGATGATGATGATGATGAAGCGCTCAAGGATGCTGCGAAGGCGACGTCGGTGTCTCCGGATGAACTGGCGAAGAAAAAGACGCCGACGAAGAAGGTGAAGGACCCCGTGGACGAGATCTCGCAGGAAGGATTAGACTTTGTGGCAAGCTGGATCGAGCAAGTGACGTCCAAGATCAAGGTCACGCTCTCGAACATATGCGTGCGGCTGGAGACGGGCGAGCGCGACCGGCACGGCGGAGTGGATGCCGCATTGCTGTTCAAGATCCAGTGGGTGCAGCTCACCGACGACTCGATGTCGGACGGCTCTGGCAATGTCCACGCACGTACTGAGGGCCAATCGTCGTTTCTCCGCGCGTCGCAGGCATCGATGGCGGCGAGCTCCGTGTTTGGCATCACCCACAAAGGCGTCCGATTCAAAGGCATCAGTTTGGAGTTGCTGGTGAACAACGAAGAGTACAATGGCCACGGAGTGCTGGAACAGGAGAAAGTGCTGCATCCATTCCTTGTGAGCGATCCGACACGACAGTGCTTCGTGCAGATGAAAATTTCGCACTACGAGGCCATCGTTGCACCTAGCCTCGACGCCGACGTCTTCTTGCACTCGCTTCGCGTTGCGCTGCAGCCGCAGCATTTTTCCACCCTCAGCAGACTGATCGATGCGTTCAGCGTCGACTTCACGAAGGTCGAGCACGATCTGTCTCGAACGCGTCATCACTCGATGTCGCTGTACCATTCTGTGTGCGACGCTCGACCAGCGTGGATGATGCAAACAGACGACGATGGCGATGGAAGCGCCGCAGCAAACGGCTCCCTGAACCTTTCGTATCGCGAATTTCAGCGAATTGAGCAATTGCTGTTGCAATATCGGAAAACTCATGAAGATCTCAAGAACGTGCAGCGCCGCGTTGTGGAGCAGGCACCGGTATCACCGACAGCTATGCGGGCAAGCTTGCGCAAGCTGTCAATAGCTGAGAGCATCGAAAGTGGTGGGCTATCAGATCTGGACGAAGATGATTTCTTCGATTGCGAGGCTGGGGCTGAGTCTATCTCTGCGAATGTGCACATGGGCGCGTCGAGTACACTAGGCCAGTCGATGTATGCATCGGCGATGTACGAACACCCGGCCGCAAATGAGCAGTCATCGATGATGCATCGATCAAGTATGATTGCAGGGGATCGACCTGGTCGACAGATGCGCAACCGAGTGAAAGTGCATTTGCTGGAATGCGATGTTGTGCTGCTGTACGACGATTTACCAGATGAAGATCCTCCTGGGAGAAGCAGTCTTGTCAGTGATGTCGATGAATCACCCACACTTCGACCTGCGTCACCTCGAAGTGCCCCACTGAAAAGTGAAACACCGACCCTGCCGTCCGTCAATGGCATGGAACGACTCGAAATTTCTTTCAAGGACGTCCTCTGCTCGTGTTTGATTTATCCAAGCCACGCAGCTGTGTCGCTGACCATTGGCACGATAGTCATCAACGAGAAGATGTTACCTCGAATGTCAATGGACGTGGAAGAAGAAGAAGAAGCGCTACTAACAACCACAATTCTGCGGTTCGTGGATTCGTCACCTGTTACCGGACGAAAAGTGCATCTGTCTGCAAATCTGTCATCTCAGATCAGAGTGGAATTTAATGACCAGCAAGACGTGACCTCCGTCAGCGTCCAAGTAACCTCACAACCTATCATCCTCGAATGGGATATGTACGTCCTTGATCGAGCACACCGGCTGCTTAAACTGATGGAAGAATCTGCTGCCAAAGCAAACAGCATGCCCCGAGTACCAAGCTCCATTACCATCGCCAAGAAAATGGAGATCATTACGGACTGTGCGCAGGTTCACCTCCGATTTCCAATGGTTACAAGCGATTTAATCAGGTTTGGCCCATCGTCGAAGCGAGGTCTTTGTGAAGACAAAATGGTGATCACATTGGTAGACGTCCGAGCTGCTTCCACTGAAGGAGACGATGCTGCTGAATCACAGACAACCAAGCTTCCTCTTCCGTGGCTATCCGAATTTGATGTGCATTTCAACAATGCAGCTGTTTCATTGCTTACTCCAGCGAAAGGAAATCAACGTTCAACTATAATGGACGAAGTTGTTCTCATTACAGGAAAACGAGATGAAGTGACTTCGGAAGACTGCATCCTCAATATTCGGATGCAATTGCCCACAGAGCAACAGATCCGAGCGGCTGTCCGTAGCCGCGAGGCGCTGTCGAAAGATGTGGGTCAGCACGATCAAAATGCGAGACCTGCTGGTTTACGATCTCCAGTGGCTGAGGATAATGATGGAGGCCGCCTTGGAAATGGATGGAGTGAAGACGCATGGATGAGAGCAGAGCAATATGAGGCTGATGCTGCATGTGCATCACTGATGGATATGGAAATTTCCATTCCTCATTTGAAGGCCGAGTTTCTGAAACCCAGTTTTGATCGGTTAATGCTTCTCTTCGACGCTCTCCTACTGATCAACCCAATTGACGTCAACGCTCACAACCAAATGATGGCCACGCCTGCTTTCCACGCCCGCCTGTTACCCTCATACATGGCTGTGAAGCTCCGACTTGCACAAGGTCTGTTGAAGTTATCTGACTTCGCAAAGCCCAGCGATGTCAAGCAAAGTCACTCAATGGTGGACGACGAATCTTCTGACGCTGAAGACCGCACGCTGATATCGTTTCTGTTTGCGTTCGAAGAACTCAAGATTTTCCAGATCGGACAGTGGCTTGGTCAACTTGTTTCACGGATGCACGTCTCGGCTCAGAATGTGTCGTTATTGGAAGCAAGCAGCCGCAATCCGATTGCAGTGCCAGTGCTATATAAAACACCGTTTGGCACATCTTCGGCTCCGTTGCTTTTTGTGGCCGTTGATATCGTCGATCAGACGCAGGAGATGCGGGAAATGAAGGTTGAGATGAATGTCTCTCACGTCAGTCTGCGTTACGACCCCACCTCCTTGTGGCTTCTCCAGATGCTGGATATATTGATGCTCATCTACCCGCTTCCTGTAATCCCGTTGGATTCGGCGAACATGAGCGAGGACGAAATCACGGACTTGATGCGGCAAATTGACTTTGGTTTGTTCGAAACTGTCAACCTAGCGGTGCCCCCGAAGACGATCTTCACCAAGCTGCTGATTAATTTCTACGACGTGTTGGTCGACTACGCTCCTCCAGGTATCACCTCAAGAACGGTCCTTTCAATTGGAAACGTAACGGTGTCATCGAATGTCGTCAGTGGAGCTGTCGTTCAGGGATACAAGATATCGGTCAAGGATATTCAGTTGTCTCTAGCTCAATTCCGTCAAACCTACGACGAAATCGATCAGCAGCTGCTTGGTCGGGAGCTGTGCACGAACAAACCGAAGACAAAGACCCTCAGCTTTCAAGGACAAGCCACAGAAATGCAATATCCATCATTGCACGATTTCTTGGAGAAGAGTGGGTTTCTGCAAATGATTACCATGGACTTCATCGAAGTTTTCCTTCGTGCAGTCGTCCCTCCAGATCCATCCAACCCAGTGAGCGCAGACTCAGACAACCCGATGACAAACCCTGAACTCTCTGTGGAATTGAATCTGGGCACTGCGAACATCTACGCGTGCTTTGATTCGTTCAACACACTGCTTGAAGTCATCACTGTGCTAACCGAACAGTTGGCAGTGGAAGAGCAACCATGCGACACGACTGCTTACGTGGGACTTGATCGCGTCAAGGATGTGTCCAGTGTGTCAATCGTCACGAACATTCGCGCCCAGCACAGTCTATCCGATGCTGCGAGTTCATCCAACTCAATTACACGCCGAGGTAGTACAGCGGATTCTTTGGGGACCGGTGAGGCTGCGCGGGGATTTGACAGTAAAACATCTTTCCGTGATCGCCAGCGATCGCACTCAGGTGCGTCGCACGGTGCGTCTGAGATTGACATTTACTCGCAAATTGAAGAGAATGCGTTCGGTGGTGGCAAGAGCATCTTCCCTGGCAAGCATGTTGCGACAGACATGGAGGCAAGGTTGTTACGAACTCGATTGGAGGAAATTGAGAAGCAAAAGAACCGCGTGATGCATGGTGACAGCAACATGCGGGATGATGAGCTGACTGCGACGCAGTTACGCGATCGGTATCGCACGCCGGAACCAGACCAGCAAAAGTCTCGTGTGCGCATTAACGAGTTGGTGATCGAAGACTATTATGGAGATAGGCAGTCAGCGCTTCGTTCGAGAACACAGAGTGACGACCCTGGCGGATTTCTCATGGAGCCATTGCAACACCAGCCACAGGAGCAGCTACCTCCAGCAGATCCATGGTTTCTGAGTGACTCGCCTCCTGAGCGAACATCGACGTTATTCCCGATGGAACAACACGATCCAATTCACCCTGTTGGTTCGCTTCCTGATGAGCAAGCTGCGCGATGGATCCCAAACGGTAGTCCGTTTGGCCGACTTGATGGGGATTCTGCATCGTCATCTCCTCGATTCGACCCAGTCGAAGAAGAGCACTCTCCACTTCCAGCAAAAGTCAATGACCGTACAAACTTCGGCATTACAACGCGATATGCAGGTGAAGAAGTCAAGGGCAATGAACGTGACGATGAGTTCCCGATGGCAGCGTTCCCAGGCGGAGCAGTAAAGAACTGGTGGGGAATGGAAGGACAGCGCGATGAAATCGAGTTGAGCGAATTGCAGACGGAAGAAACAGAGTCGTCTTTTTCGCACCATCCGGCATTCCCAGACGATCAATCATCGCAAGCGGCCATGAATCACCTGTCAATGTCAATCATCGGGGGTGGGGATGACGAAGGGACGGAAGTTGAGCTTGATTTCCAGCTTGACCAAGAAATGCAAAGCCGCTTCAATCGCATGCTGAACGTCGATTCCAGTGAAGGAGCAGACCAGGATGACCAAGACGACGATGAGTACCAGGTTGGTCGCTCTAATTTAATTGCTCAAGCACCTCCGCCTTCCTTGCAGCGGCAATCGTCAAACCCGGTGCCGATCCCTCGCAAAAGCTCGTTCTCGTCCACTGCTAGCCATGTGCCACCGCAATCAGTCCCGTTAATAATGTCACCCCCAGAGGAGCCAACAGCACGATGGTTTCACAACGACACCAGCGCTCACTCTGATTCACCGCCGTTGAAGATCTATCCGCATCATGTTGAAATTCCGATTGGCGGTTCTGCAGCGACACTTGCGTTTGGCGAACAGGAGTCCGATGAAGCGATTCGAATCATCGCCAGGGAAAGCGTGGCACGCAAGACCGCGCATTCTGCACCTGTGGTTGTACGCCATATTTTGCTGCGGAATTTCAGTATTTGCATGCGCTTTTTTGGAGGTAACGATTGGTCCAAAGAGTTGAGTGCTGGCGCTGTGCCCCCTGTTCCGCCAGCCAAGTCGACACCCCCGAAACAATCGACCGCCCCTGGAAGCAGTACGGGTACTATGAAGACAGCGAAGCTTTTAGACGCCCTCCTTGATGATTATGTGCCGTCGTCAGATGGCATGTTTGGGGGCGCACCGTCCGACTCGTTGTTCAGTGGTGCGAAAAGCGCGCCTGCTGGGAATCGGATACTGGGCGATCGACTTCAGACTGACTCTCGAGGTGGCCTCTTCGACGCTCCTGCTTTGACCAAGACACGAAAGCGTTCGTTGAAAAGTGGTCGGAAGACAGAAGAGATGCTGGAATTACTCGTCACAAAGATCCAATTGCGGTTGGATATGTTCAACAACGAGGAATCGCAGCCGTTGGCGTCCAATGCGGTATTGGCTTTGGGCGATATCGAGATTTTGGACTACATCTCGACGTCTCAGATCCGAAAAATCATTTGCTATTGGAAGTCAGACTCAAGTCATCCACGAGAAACAGGAAGTAGTATGGTGCATGTGCACCTGATGACTGTCCGACCTGGTCCCAACCTTTGTGAAGAGCACCGACTTCGCGTCAAGATTTTGCCGTTAAGAGTCAATCTGGACCAGGAAGTTGTCAACTTCCTTCGGCAGTTCGTACCACCAGTAGATGCTGCAGCTGCGCAGCAACAGCAGTCACGCAATCGCCAATCATCTATGGATGATGACGTGCCATTTGCAATGGACAGTGGTGTCGAGTTGTCGGTGATGAATCCTCCTACGTCTCGAGTGGAAGAGACTGAAGTGAACCTCGGCGGTTGGTTTTTCCAAAATATCGACATTCGCCCATGCAAGATCAAAATCGACTACCGTCCTAACCGTGTCGACTTTAATGCTCTGCGATCCGGCGACTACTTGGAGGTCATCAATTTGTTCGTCTTGGAAGGCATGGAGTTGGTGCTGCGACGTGTCAAGATGAGTGGCATCGATGGCTGGCCAGCTTTGGGCGAGCAGGTGCTAATGTCGTGGGTGAATGATATCACACGCCATCAAATTCACAAATGTGTTGCGAGTGTGTCGATGCCGCCGCTGCGATCATTTGCAAACATTGGATCCGGGGCTGCAGATTTGATTTTGTTGCCGATGGAGCATTACGGCAAAGACCGTCGCATTGTGCGTGGTATGAAGAAAGGAGCCAAGAGTTTCCTCAAGTCTGTCACGATTGAGACACTGAACACAGCATCAAAGGTCGCTCAGGGTACGCAGGCATTGCTGGAACACGCAGACGACGTGATGTCGTCTTCTCGTCGGAATCAGCGCAAGTACCGTCAAGCTGGAAGCCGGATCAAGCGCAACTCAAAAACCATGGGCGGTGGTGGTATCCGAAGTGCTCATGACAGCGGGGGTGGCATTGGCAGCCGACAGTATTTAGCTCAGCAGCCGTCGAACGCCACTGAAGGACTTTACCAGGCGTACGACTCGCTTTCGCGAGAACTCCATGTTGCAGCCAAGACCATTGTAGCTGTACCGCTGGTTGAGTACAAGAAGACAGGTTCCCAAGGCTACGTGCGCTCGGTGATCCGCGCCGTACCAGTGGCAGTGCTCCGACCAATGATTGGCGCAACAGAAGCTGTATCGAAGGCGCTCATCGGCGTTCGAAACGCAGTGGATCCTGAGCTGATGGAGGATGTGGAGAACAAGTTCAAAGACTTTCGCACCATCTAAGTCTGGTACGTGAGATCGTGCCGAGGAATTTTCGATGGATCGGTGCTTAGATGCGTACACGAGGCAATGACCCTAGACTTCATTTTAAAGAAACGATTTGGTTTCGAGGCTTGGCGGATGCACAATCTTCCCCAGAAAAGTTATGTATTATATAAAGTATGCACCATGTTGAGATCTCTCGACTTCCTTGTCCGATGCACGCTTGACCAAGTTAATGCGAGGACATCAGATCACTTGTTTGCTTCGAATTCTGACGTCATCAATGCAATCCTGCCGTGGGATGGCCGACACGACCTATTCGTTGGCCGCTACAGAGCTGCGTAGACGGAAAATTATGTTGTCGACATTCATTACGAGGCCGGGTGCACAATCGTCTTCTTGATCCAGATGCAGAGCTATGTATTAAAATAAGCACCCTGGCGGAACACTTGACGGCTCATGCGCCTTCGTACGCCGGGAGCACGGCCTGGGACCCGAACGAGCACACACCACCCTTATAGCTCTTGACGTGCGTGGCCATCTGCGCGATGGCGCAGCAGCTGCAGCACCACGAGATGAAGAAGTCTTCACACCCACTGCCCGTGATGCGGAAGCGCGCGCGCAACTTGCTGCGAGCCTGGCACACTGCGAGCAGGAAAGCTAGGCCGAGCAGTGAGTTGAGCAGGTCTAGCAGCAGGATGATCGTGCTGTAGTCAGTCGGGTCTTTGATGCCGTCAGAAAGCGTCTTGGCCGCCTTCGTCAAGGCAGCATCTAAGCTACCGGTGTCGAGGCTGCCGAGGGCACTTGCAATTCCATCCAATTTGCTGCCCGAGCCCAACGACTTGAGTGCGGCGTTGGTCACGTCAGTGGCTGTCTTGGTGGCCGCACCCCAGCTACCGCTCCCAAGCGATTTTAATGCTTCGTTGGCCGCAGCCGCAAGGTCTTTGTCCACATTGGCGGTGTCGTAATCAAGTTGAAGGACCATGAGGTACTGGCCAACGATACGACAGATGAAGGCACCACCAATCATGAATCCGAAGAGCGCGAGGGCCTTGCCGTACGACATCATGGCCGTGCGAGCGTAGATCTGCGCCAGACCAACGCACGGGCAGCACATCGACATGCAGCAGTTGGGCACGATGACATCACAACAACCGCAGAGGCCGACGGCCCAGTTGCCGACGAGGATTTCTTTCACAGGTTCCTTGGGCTTGCCGCCATCGGGCAATTCACCGCCTGGTGCACTCATGTTGGTGCTTGGTGGGCACAGCCACGCCAAAGGCGGGCGCTGGGCTGAATAGTTGAAGAGAACGGCTATGCGAAGCTGGATTGCAAATGAGTCGCACACGAACTCACGGCTCCCGTGATGCGTGTAACTCGCGCTTGATCGTCTGTAGTCGGGGCACAGCCATTGTAAGCGGTGCAACCACCACAATGCTTCGACGACTGAGCTGCAAAGCAGGAGGTTGACGGACAGACCTGGAGGATGGCCAGCCAGCTCCTGCTGTCTGGCCTGAATCAGATGCTTAGAGGTCAACGCCCAAAGGTATCGTGGGTGTGGTTCATGTTGTTCGGATCCTGATCTTATTCTGGATACTCGGAAATAGGACGGTCAGGCCGAGTTCTTGTCCTGATCGACGTTACCAGAGATGGCGACGTCCAAGCAAGCCGAACCAGGGGCTACAGCGCACACTGTCGCCTCTTTGCGCCCTTGAGGGTGGAGCGCAAGACACGATTCAACATCTTAGTCTGATGCGGCTGCCCACACGAAGCAAGTGTCGCTGTGATTTGTTCCGTGTCGTGATCGTCAACCGCTGTCTTGTGAGCCTCTGGCCACAGATGTTCGACAATGATTGCGTCGCTGCAGTGCGGATGTGGCAGATAAGTTTGTGACTTTGTGACAACAACCACAAAGCCCCGGCACACCGACTGCACACCGACTGGACGTCCATGTTTACCTCGTGTGAAGCAAAGCGTACAGTTCAACATGGGCAGGTGCAAACAAGTCTTTGCCATTCCCGCGATCATGCAAAGGCGACATCTCGAAGTCCATTGGGATCTTCCTGAGTTGCATAACGTCATCGATTTCGAATTTCTTGCTTGCGTCTGGCTATCATACTAATCCGACCGGATCATTATCCCAACGGCTTTTGCGCATCATCGTAACTCGTTGAAACCGAAGCAAATTCGCCAATTAAATGAATAGAGTGCTTCATTTGAGCTACCACCATGGTAATCATATTCCGTTGGTGCGCTTCGACTTCGGCCATTTTGCCAGCACGTGGTTGCAGCCTACAAACGTCACGATATCTAATTAGGAAAAATATCACTAATTACCACACTTGACCTCGTTATAACTTGGCGAAGTTGACATAACTCCGATTTGTTTGGTGCAACACGCACAGATGTGATGATGAAGACAAGCAGCATCTGAGCTGACCGACATACAGAACCACGAGCCAGCACAATTCGTCGCGTCTTTCGAGGTCTGGCTGTTTTTGCTGCCCTGTTTGGCTGTGCAGCTTCGTCGCAGCGCCACACAACAAGAGCGAACCGGACACAGCAGCAAAATCGTCGCAAGTAGAGCTGTCACAGTCGGACTCACACTCAAGCGTGCCCGCACGGAATCTTGGCGTCTGTCTTTGCTGCTTTCAACGAACGCGTCCACCACAACCATTTTCATTTCCGCAGTTGCTTTTATCGAGCAAGCTCGCCACTGCCAAGTCCACGTCAGCATCATCATCAAGTTTACTGCCTTTGTTGACTTGCTTTCAGCTGATCACCAGCTGGTGTGCGTGTACCACTGTCTCAAGCCACCAGATTCATGTTTCAAAAAGATCGCAAGTCCAGCACCAAGGTGACACCGTTGAGGCGAGGCTGGACATGGTCTTGTGTGTCCAAGTCGTAGCCAGCACGAGACAGACAGCGCAAACAGAGAACAGCTGCTGCTCGTTGCATATGCAGCAACTGTCGCACTCACAGTGCAGTTCTGCCCAACAGCGTCAAGTTCGACCAAAAATCAAACTGGGTGTGGACTTCATTGAGTCGATAGCTTCTTCATTCTCGTATTTGCTTCTATCCAGCAACACCACAGTCAATCACCCATCAGCATCATGAAGATCACCGCCCTCGCCACCGCTGTCGCCTTGYTYGCCGCCCCTGCCATGGCAGGATTCATCCGTGACGGCGACAACACCGATGAACTCAAGTTTGTGAGCGCCACGAAGGACGACATTCGAGTGCTCCGACGTGCGCTTCGCGACCAGAGCAGCTACRAACCAGGCGTCGAGCCGACTTGCTACAAGGGCACCCCGATTGTTCACAARGCCCCTGCGACGTCTGGTGCAGCWGGCACGTTGTACACCTTCGATGTTGCAGCGTGYAGACTCGATGGGGTGGACGCAAAGGGCGTCTGCAGCGGACCTAACCGCGACTGTCCAGCGTTGACACAGGTGATCACCATCTTCCAAGACGCAACTAATCCACGTGCGCTCAAGGTTAAGTCCGTCAACTCGGCCATTTGGTAGGCATCCGGTGTACCATGGTGAGGCGCTCTCAACCAAATATCATCCAGCCGCAGTCACATTACAGAGAGTTTGATGCTATTCGCAATCTTGTTGCTTCAATATAATGGCGAATTTGCATTGAACCCGCTTGTTTTACGGTGATCTTGCGCTTGTGATGCAAGACCAGGTGAGACTTTTGAATTTTGAAAGAGGCCTGTTGCGTACCTTGGGACATTGTAGGAACAACACATGTAGTTCAGGATACCTTTCTGGTCTCTTTGCACTTTGCAATGAGGATCCGTGTCAGTCCTGTCGGGGACAGCGGACAACCAAGCAGAGCTGGGAAGCACACTGGGATGCGTCGAAGAACTCGTAGATAGCAGAGGGTATTAACTGGCTCGTCGGGAGCAATATATCTATTTTCACGGGGTACCACCACGAGGGAAAACCTCGGCGTGTAAGTACCATTGTGTACACTCTTCTTGTTGTGTCCTCCACTGAGTCGGCGCTTAGGGACGAACACTTTATCAAGAATGTTTGTCACAACAGCCTCACTTAGTGAAGAACCTTAAGCGCCGATGCAATGTGGAGGCACAACGAGTCCTCTGCCTCACTTGGCTCCACATGCGGCTTCCTCGCATGCGTTACCTCAGAGGCAGGGTAAAACTCCACGAAAGCAGCAGTGCCAGACGCGGTCGGGCTGGGTGCTGGAGTTGAGAATGGCTTAGCGCGTTTGACGTGCAGCCACTCCTCACGGCTCCGATCACAGAGTCGATGACACAGGTCGGCGAACTTCTGAGGGCGAAGAGCTTCGGTGAGCAGGTCCGCGGGCATTTTGTCGGTGGCAACATACTGCAAGCGGATGTCCCCGGCGCGCACACGTTCTTGAACGAAGAAGTATAGGACATCAATGTGTTTCACGCGGCCATGATGTTCGGGATTCTTGGCAATTTTGATGGTCGACTGGTTATCTTCGCCAATAAGCGTGCCGTGGACCTGTTTGTGCCCCAGCTCCTCGAGCAGCGCGGCCAGGTATAGGACTTTTTGCACGGTAGAGGCAAGCGCTACATACTCGGCTTCGGTGGTCGAGACGGTGACCAGCTTTTGGAGAGCGCTACGCCAGCTGATCGGGCTGGTGCCAAAGAGGTACGTGATGTAGTCGGAGACCGAGCGACCAGTGTTTGGGCAGTTCGCATAGTAGGCAGTAAGAGCGTGCGCCATTGTCGCATCTGACACATGGGCAGCGCCTAATACAATGCCCAGTTGTTTAGTACCATTCAAATAGCGGAGTCCACGCACGACTGCACGCCAATTTGTCGTGGAGTGCCTCAAAAACCGCGTTGGCGTATGCGATCGACTCTTGGACACGCACTTGTCTTTTCGTTCTCTTCTTCTGTGTCTCCCTCAGTTCTTTGAATTGGAGTCCCGAAAGCTTCGCACACAACAGTGGACTTTCACACAGTTCACTATCGAGTAGTTGTCGACGACTCTCTCTCTTCTTGCTGGTTGWTGGAAGTGATCTYCTTTCAATGTTGGAATCTTCGAGCCAATTGCTATGTTACACAATCGACCTTCCTTCGTACTTAATGGTTATCCGAGCCAATTGCTGTGTTACACAATCGACCTCCCTGTCGTAGTTACTGGCCTCAACGTGGACAGGAACTCCTCCAGACAGGAATCGGATGTTGCTTGCACCGATGTCTTCTGCAGTAGCTGGTAGATTGAGAAGTTATGAGATCACTGTCGCTTGCGCTTCTAGTGACCTCTATGGAGACGCGACCTTTAACATATCCGCCCCCTCAACAAAAGATCCAAAGTCTATAAGATACTACCTACTCGTTCCTAATCCCTGCTGATACCAATGCAACCTAAAAATTACCAATCATTGCATCATACAACTGCAATGAACTTGGTACACAATCGACCTCCGATGACTTGACTTGGCCACACCCGTTACATACTCGACCTCGCCTTCGACAGTGTGGACCCCACCAAAACTTGTTACACAATCGACCTCCAAGCACTTGAGACTTTGCCACTCGAAACTTGACCTTCCCGGTGATACACAATTGACCTCACAGAAGCTTGAGTGACACGTCTGGGAAAACAGGAGTGCTTGACCACAGCCGCCCCTTGCGCAACGCTAAGAGAGAGTGAGCAACGCACTCCACACATGGACAACCAAGCTTCGGCACACATCGACAGCTATTGCTCCAGCTGGCTCTAGCGGCACGCATCGTCCAACACACGTCGAGCACCTTGCCGCGACCAAGTCACCTCGTGAGTCAACACTTGAGCTTCGGTCATCATCTCAACAGAGCGCAACGTCTGCCAGACTTCAGCTCGCACCATCACCCGTGGGTTGGCGATCACAAACAGGTAATCGCGCTCTCGCGACAAACAGGTAATCGCGCTCTCGCGACAAACTCACAAGCGACCGCGCTGAGTTCTCTTGAAGGAAGCCCATCGTTCGATTGCGAACCATCGACAGGATCGTTATGTCGGCCTTCTTGGCTTGGCAACTATCAGACGTCAGGACAACAAAGTGCACGGTGACATCCAGATATGCCGCGTGATACTCTTGAACCTCAGCCAGATAGCGACAGAGAAGCGCACATTGTCGCTGGTACGGAGAGATGATGGACAGAGACTTCTTGCTTGTTGGAACTTGGGTGCGCGCATACGGCTGATTTGTAGCACGAAATCAATGACGATTCCCACTTCCACAATGTTGGCAAGCTGATCATTGTCTTCAATACGGTGCGGACACCTTGGGCCATCTCTCACATCATTCTGCGGATCGATCCAAAGCGCACGTGCTTCCCCACACAAGGCCCATGGTCTGGCAAACGCACATCAGCCAGGTAATCGGAAGACGGCTTCGCCAAATGCTGCAAAGGATACTCATAGAAGACTTGCAGTTACTCGAGATTAGCGGATGCCATCGACGCTGGCCTTCAATCGTCACTCCAGGGTACTCCATGTTCCCTCGGCATCGTTCCCAGTACGGTACTGAATGCATCAACGACCAGGTCAACTTGTGACGTCGCTCACCATCAAAGCTTTCACGGAATTCTTCTGGCAAGCTTGAAAATCCTTGAAGTTGGTACTCATCGCCAGCCATCACCACCGTGTGTTCCGAATGGCGCGGCTTCGGGTGTTTGAGCTCCTTCGTCGTTGATCACAATGTGTAACCCCAGGTACCTGTATTCCGGACGGCCCAGCGGTGACAGCGTAGATACAATCACTCGTGCAGTTCGTAACCCTTCACCAGTTACCGCATTTAACTCGGACCGCATATCCTTCCGGTTCTTGTTGGAGGATACATACTTGGCACGAATGGAGYCTTGCTTGATCCGAAGATAACAGCTTCGGTGCTCCTTCATCTCAACAGAGCAGTCACCCAAACGCAGCAACTGATCTCGCGGTACCACGCCTTGTTGCAGCAACCGGACCATCAATTCATCAATGGCAGCATTTGTCTCGAAGACAATAGCAATGCGAGCGGTTGGATGGACTTGGAAGCAAGTGTTCACAATTCGGCTAAGCGTTGTAGTCTTGCCACAACCAAATGGTCCTCGCTGCAGTGCAATTCCTTGTTCCATCGCCACAGATAAAAGAGCTGTGAACCGTTGACAATCCAATTCTTCATGATATCGCTCCACCAACTTGCTCTTGTGAACTGCATCCGTCACAGAATCGTGTCATGTGATGTTCGTACAGCAGATCGTTCAGCCATAAGATCCATCATTGGATATCCTCCTGTGTGTTCGATCGCTGTAAACCTTCGCATGTAGTTGAGGATGCTGGTCTCACACAGGAACTCCAAATCGTCCACCAAAGCTTCCACTTCTCTGCTGGCATGTTGGTGATCAACAGCCAAACGTCGTACCGCACCAATACTGCCCGATACTTTTCCCTTCGACGATCGCCAGACCCTTGCAGCGTTCCGAACATCCAGGGCCGCATATCTCCTTTGGTGTCAAAATGTATCGACTGTGCCGAAGATACTACAATTCCCGTAGCTCTAGGCAACGCAATCTTGGCTTAGTAATGTACCTTGAATCTCTTCCCGGTGGCTCTCAGCTTCCAACTATCAAAGCACTCATCCAACGTACCGTACAGCCCCACATCAATGGGAATCGCTGCGGAGTGTTCAAGCAAATCTGGATCTTCGGTGGCGTAATGCATTTCCAGCACACAAGATAACGCCAACGCTAGTCGATAATCCCTCACGCCTTGGAAGTCGTCCAAATGCACAGTCTTCTTTATGAAGAGTTCCCAATGACGACACTTGCCCTTGTGATAATAGCCCGGTGTCAGCACGTCATACATCATGGCACACATTTCTTCTCGGCACCCGTACTCATTCTTGGCTGGGTCCCTATCCACTGTGCGCCACAACTCTCGGAGGAACACGGACCATACTTCTTGTGATCTGCCCACCAGCGCCATTCCCACGATGACTTCTCGCACTACTGCTCGTTGGAGGTTCACTAGATGCGCACGCTCTCGACGGCGTGGTTCTCCGCCATTGTCAATCAGCCGTCTTGATTTGATATTCGCCAACGCTTCCATGTACTCCCGAAGCTTGAGATACTTCGGTAGGTTTAGATACGCCAACCAATCCACATTCGGCGGCCACAGGTAGATAACCTGCCTCCGTGATAGACTGTAATACCGGAGCCGATATTTGTTCATGGCTTCCAGATACTCCTACTGTTCTTGTGCTTGACGCTCTTCATCAGTCACTTCTGGTTCTGCCGGTGGCGTCATGATTGCAACCGGTGTGTTGTCAGCAATGATTGATGCTGCCTGTTCCTTTTTACTCGCTTCTGAACGCACGTCCTCCTGATCTTGATCCGCATTGCCCTTGCCGGCGGCCCACTTGGCTAACCGGTCCTTGACATAATCCAGCATCTCTTTGACTTGATCAGCTCGATCCTCCATCACACTGGTGGCGCCCCCGTCGTCCATCTCGCTGTCAGGTTGCGCTTGAGGCATGGGGCCTAAACCGTGGCCACTTCACCGTCTTCCAAGAGTTGCACCTGTACCCCGCCTTCATCATTTGCTTCCATGCTGAGCTGTCCGGCGTCCACACCCGTCTCTGTCCTTGGATGTCTGGCCACTGCCCGCAATTCCTCACACTGAACCGTCTCCACCCCATCAAGCGCGACTGGCTCGTCTTCCGGCTCGTCAATGTCCATTAGCGACGACATCTCTCAGTCCGATGTTGGCCGCTCGTCGGTCATCGCCGCATCTGGGTTTGCTCCGGTGGCTTCCTTGCCCAGGTCGCATTTTGCCATCAGTGCTTCTGCTTCCTGTGTTACACAATCGACCTCTCCCAGCGAGTTGGCCTAGGCCACCATGGGTGTGACACAATCGACCTCCCCCACCGGGCTGGTTGAGGCCATCGAGGCATCTGGTGCAACTATTGGAACTGCGACTTCATCTTCGCCCTCCGCTGTGGGTGGACGCACTTGATCATCTTGGCTTCCAACTGGTCCACACTCATCGCTCACAGCTCTACCATCGGCTGGCTCAATCGATACATTCGTCGTGGTCTCCTTGTTGGCTTGTATGGGAGACGCTTCGGTTTCTGACGAGTCCGGTTCCACGACATCAAATGGGGTCGTCTCCGTTTCTTCGACCATCTCGTGTTCGCTGTCAGAGTCATCGCCGTCAAACTTCCTTTTCAGTGTTGACTGGGTCGTCTCCTTGGTGGCTTCTGGCCGTTCAGCGCCCAACGACACCGCGTCCACTTCTYYATCACTACTGAACCATTGASGCTGTTCKGCAGACTGATCCTCGACCGAAGCCACTTGTTCAACWTCTACGCCGACTTCCACCGACYCGTCCCCGGCTGGTTCCACAATGGTTACACTGCTGTTGKCTTCTTGCTCATGGCCGTCGTTCTCTACTGAGGCACTGGTTTCGCCTTCATGCTCGCTTTTTGGTGCMGATTCTGGCTCCGCTGCATCKCCTTCACTGGCCACCGGTTTGACGGTTGTTTGCTTGGACCGCCGTGCTTGAATGCGCGCCCTGCGTCGCGGTGCCACTTCATCCCACACTTCCAGGGGATTTCTACGCAGATCTCGCTCTTCGTCCTTGTCCACTTCCGGCGAGTCATCCACCACCTGCGGTGCGTTCTCACCCATTCTGCGCTTAAGGTTACGCCACCGTGCCGTGACAAAATACACGGATGACCCAACCTTTTTCACCACAACCTGAATGGCTTTCGACAGCGTCTTGGGATCGTGGACTGCTTCCTGCAACATTTGGTCTTCTGCGGCACCCCACACACGCARGYGCTTTGGCTTGGCTATCGACATGCGACCCAATCGCAATTCGCGAACTGGATGCGTCAACGCTTGCAGCGACCTGAACGGCACCTGTACGCCGGCATCGTGCATCAACTTCTGATAGCCCTTCTGCTTCTCCATGATTTGCGTTCTTGACAGGGTTCTCCATCCACGCAACACTTCATCTTCTTCCAGTGCCCACACGCGAGAGATCTTTGTCGTCGTCGTCGTAGCGTCCACCGGATCCWCTTGACTCGCTTGTTGCTCGTCCAACTCCGACGTCCGTCGCAAATGCGCCGCMGTGGCTTGTGCTTCACGCTGGGGCCAATCGTCCTGTGCTGCACGATGGTTGTATGCTACAGCCACTTCCTYACGCGTCKTTTGCTGTCTCTGGAGGCTTCGTGCAAATGCTGTTTGCTCCGCCGTCCATCGGAGAGTCGTGTTRATGCCTTTGACTTGTCGTAGCTTGTGTTGGCACGCCATCTTCGACCGCTCCATCCATCCTTTCTTCTCACACATTATCTTGAATTCGGCCACCATGTCATCGAGCTTGCGCCCCTTGCGCGTGCCCGCAGCATGCAGCTTCACCCACGTCTTCGACTGGTCTTTCGGCCATTTGTCCCATTTCGTGGGCTGTGTGGTAGTGGCGGCTTCATGGCTCGCTTCCTCGACGCTTTTCGCTGATCTGCTTCGAGTCACCCTGCTCGTGGGTGGTTTGGTGCGTGCTTTCTTCTTGCCTGATGCCTTTGTCATCGTGTCTTCGTCCAGCAAATCCTTGCTCCTTCGATCCTTTTGCTTCTGCTTCATATCGCCCACAGGCAACCACTCTTCTGTCACTATCCTTCTGACCATCTCAGTGACTGTCCTGATTTCTTCCTTTTCCACTTTCGTCCGTTGTTCGACGGCCCATCGCTTGTCTTCTCTTCCATCGTTTCTGTTGGCTCGACTTGGCTGTTACACAATCGACCTCCTCTGGCGTCCCAGATGCCGTCTCATGATGTCCCTTCGATGTCCTCTGGCGTCCCAGATTCCTTCACCGTTCCACCCAGCCTCACATCCGAGCCTTTTGTTACATAATCGACCTCGGATGTCTGCACCGTCGTTGGTCGATGTGCTTGTGGGCGATGCGACGAACGTCATCGTTCCACCCCATCTGTTTTTGGGTTAAAACCTCATGTCGTGGTCCCATCGCCCCGTCTCTCTCCTCATTCTTCAACCTCATCTTCTCCCCCTTGACGACGTTTCATCTCAAGGTTTCATTGCTCTCTCATTTTTTTCCAGCGAGACATGCCACGAGCTTCTTGCGCTCGTGACCGCTTCCAGCTGTCGTGCTTCTTGTCCAGCTTCATGACTTGCTGTCCAAGAGCGCCTCAGAGGCATCATAGCCCTACGCCTCCGGCTCAACCACGTACGTAAACGGTCACTTGGTGATTGAGACATGTCTGTTCACTCGCAGTATGCATCCTGACGAGTGTTGTGCAGCCAACGCGGGCCCCCAGCTTCACACATGCAACCAGCTCGGGCCCGCATGGTGGTTTGGGTTCGTGGCAAGATTCTTTGTTCGCCCACACTTGTCCAAATGTAGGGGAATATGGCGTTCTTCCACCTGGCCTCGTGATGCCTTATTTCCATCGCACCTCCAAGGACTGGCAGCCTTAGCATGCTCTTGTCGTTCGGCATGCGTTCTTGGCCATTGGTGTTAGGAGGACCCTCGCGTTCGTCCTCCGGCCTCGGGGTGCCTTATTTCTATCGCACCTCCAAGGTCTGCTTCAACGCGCTCTCACATTTTGCGCTGTTTTTGTAATTGTTGGATCACGCACTGCAACCACTGTCGTCGTATTCTCGTATTGCAACGCCTGGTTCTTTACCAATGTAACGTCTTCCGTATTGTTCTTGTTCCATCTTCCGTTCTCCTTCCTGATTCCATCATCTTCTTGAGTGCAACTCATCTCCGAACCCGGTACACAATCGACCTTCACCCCAGACGCCTGGTGCCACCCACCGACGTCTGGTACACCATCGACCTCGCCTCGAGTGACTGACGCCACCACCCAAGCCTGGTACACAATCGACCTCGCCTTGAGTGACTGATGCCACCACCCAAGCCTGTTACACTATCGACCTCCGCACCAGCGCTTGGTGGCACCCACCGTGTTCGGTACACAATCGACCTCCACCCAAGTGATGACCACCGACCGCTCCGCCGGTGTTACATAATCGACCTCGTGGTCGCATAACTTGGCCTCTCACCGCACTGGCGAGACAGCTCTTCCTCATCCGACTCCACTTCACTTTCATCTGCATCTTGAGCGGCTTCCTGTCGGTTCTCCCATGCACGTCGCGCATCAAACTCGTACAACAACGCGGTACATGACCGATCCTCTTCTGCCACCCATGACAGTTCTTCACAGCCGACCCTATTGACCAAATATTCTCGTTGACGTCGTCCATTCCTCACACGCAGCATGTAGCGACAATCCATGATCTCTTCCACCTCATACTCATTTGCTTTGACATCGTCGTCCAGCCACGAATCTTCCGGCAACAACGCCTGATCAAATGCCAATGTGCCTTCCACTTGCGCCCTCCCAACCGGGCGTCGGATCCGAGACACATAAGGCTTGAGCCTAGAAGTGTGCGCCGTTGGGAATCCTCTGGTGTCCCGCTGATCAATCTTCAACCGATAAACCACTTCACTGACACGTTCTTCGATGGCATATGGTCCATGCCACAGGTGCGCCAACTTCCGCACGAGCCCAGGCTTCACCAATTCGTGGTATAACCACACCAGTTCACCAACTTGATATTCACGCCTGGTTGTGCTGGCTTTCGGGTTGGCGACATTTTCATTTTGTGCTGCCACACGCTCCTCCATCAGCTTCTGCTAAATAAAATGCGCGTGCGCCATAGCTTCGTCGTTGCGACGTGATCTTCTGTCGCCATTTCAATGCTTCCTGCTCTGCAAGAGAGCCATCCTTTGGAGGAATCATGGCTTCCATCTGCGTTCGCGCATCCCACCCATGAACCAAGTAAAAGCTGATCTGTTTGTACTGAAGGCTAACCGAGGTATTCAACGCGAACTCGAGTTGTTGCACATACTCGTCCCAGTCTTGTTGCTTGGCATCCGTCACATAACACTTGATAGCTTTGACCACCGTCTGGACTGACCTTTCTGGCTTCCCATTCGCCTGAGGCCTATAGGCCAACGTTGGMCGTGGCTTCTGATTCAGCATGCGATTGAATCGTCTGAACACCGAGCTCATGAATCTTGGATCACGATCGGGACGAAGCACTTCCACTGCGCCAAAACGTCGGAACACTCCTGCGAGGTATGCTGCCGCCACTGATGCTGCCGAAGTGTCACCCATGGGCACCAAGATGATGAATCCTGTGAATAAGCAGATGAAGCACAGCATCGCCGTATTTCCTCCATGTGTCTTGGGCAGCGAGGTTGCTAAATCCATGGCCAACACTTGAAATGGTCGACTCGCAACAATATTTCCTGGTGATCTCCCCCGGTATCTTGGCTTGCCTTTGGCGGAAGCGCAATCTTCGCATGATCCGACGAACAACGCCACACTGGCAAACATACCCCGCCAGTAATACTTGCTCTTTAGTCGTGCAAACCCTCGACCCACTCCTTGATGAGCTCCTCCGCCTAGCTCAGTGTGGTATGCATGCAAGATGTCTTCTTGAAGCACCTCTGGCACCACCAACCACAAGACAACGTCATTCTGATTCTGATGAGTTGGGCAATAGTACAACACCCCCCAGCGTCCAGCACATACAACTCGTCCACCTTTGCGACCTTCTTCACCGCTGTTGACGATGGAAACCAGTCAATGTTGTTTCGCAGATACTGAATGATCGCTTGACACCACTCGTCTTGCTCTTGAGCTGCTGCAATGCGTTAGAATCTTTTGTCTTGTGCGGCTTGTAGCATTCCATCATCCACTCGTAACGCTTGTTCTGGAGTGATATCGAACTCAGGGCTACTTCCTTCCTCGTCCATACTTTCGTGCGGCTGCCTGGGACTTGCTTGTGGTTCATCACGTGGCAACTGTTCACGCCGACGCTGGTTTCTGGTGACCGCGACGACCTGCGATGGTGATGCCCCAGTACTCGAACGACCCCAACAAGCAACGCAACATCTGGCAAAGCTCGCTCCACGTGGTTGCACCGAAGTTGCTGTCGTCTATGTACGATCGCCGGCAAATGACAGGGTTCACATTTCCTTCTTCTGCCACTCCACGATGGAAAACATCATCCACCAAAGCGATGTCCGTTATAGTCCTCGCTTCATTCTCTTCCGTCTCAAGCTGTTTGATCTCAGAATCCRTCMGCCCGACCACCACCAGCATACAACATCSTTGGCYCTTGAGTCTTCGCACCATTCCCCACAAAGCATTGTCAATGATTCTTTGATATATCTGTGTTGCATTCTTCAGACCTTAAGGCATGCGAAGCCACTCAAAATGCCCAAGAGGGCAGATGATTGCTGTGATCAATCGTGCCCGCGCTGTCAATGGAGTAGCCCAGTATCCACTAGCGTTTTCCATGGAGCACATCCACATGACATGTGCGAAATTGTCCAGGAGATCATCGATCAGTGGCATCGCATAGACCATGAGCTTGGTCAAACGATTCACCAAGCGGTAGTCGATGCACAATCGTATGTCGACACCATTCTTCTTCAGCACAATGACGATGGGCGACGCCCAAGGTGATCGCGAGACCCTGATGAGTCCCGCCCGCAACAACCCTCGCTGCAGTTCATACAGCTTTTCAAGCAAATGAGGGGGGGGGGGGCTCTCCTTGCACGCTGCGCCACAGGTGTGACTCCTCCAACATCCACGTCGCAGACGCCTCCCTTGGCAGGTGGTGGCAAAGCATTGCCAGAACTGATGAAGCAATGCTTCTTGGCTTCCAGGATGGCTCTCGATTCGGCAACTTCTCCTGGTGTGTTTTCGGCTTCTCCAATGTCGGCGTCGGCAATGTCAACTGGCACTGGAGGGTTCTCGCTGATTTCTGGTATCCAGTTGTTCGCTCATGCTCTCGGCTGACATCTAGTATACCTCCTGATCCAAGCGAGACTGGTCAATGGTTGCTGGGTTCACATGCTCCAATGTGAATATCTCCAGCCAATTGGAGCCACGTCGATCGATGGTGTCTACACCCACACAGCGCTGTTCGGCCCATGCACCTTGTACTTCACTGGCAGTAGCTCGGTATTCCTCGCTGTCCAGATCTTCGAGTGTGAGCATTGGCAGTGGATGTTCTTGTGGCAAGGCACACTCGTTGGTCCTCCGATCGACTCGTAATCCGGCACGCATCATGAAGTCGGTGCCTAGGATGCAAAACGATCGAGCTTCAAACTCGGCAACCCAAACATCCGTCTCGAACACCACTTCTTGGCCGAGCTTCACCTTGACTGTCGCCATACCCAACGCCGTGATGGGTTCCTCAGACACTCCTTGGAAGCTAGTACGCTCAGCGAACATCTTCACTTCCACACCCAGCTTACGTGCCACATTGGGATGCAAGACACTGATGTTTGCGCCAGTATCCAACATGATCGGTACTTCCAAGTCGTTCACTGCTCCAACCACAAACACTTGCGTCATCTGGTGCTCTGGTGGCTCTCGTTCACGCCACCATCCTCTTCTCTCCCCGGGTCGCAGTTGGATTTGCGCTACTTGCACTCCAACCATTGACGCCTCCTGCTTCTTTTTCTCGTTTTCTGTTGTTTCTTGAGCCACATAGAGGTAAACGCTGTGGCTTTGACATGCATCTTGTTTATCGATTGCTTGATTTTCTGTTGTTTTTTTCTGACGTTTTGTTTTCTTCACGCGCTCTAATTCTCAGGCTTTCTTCTTCTTCATTGTCTTCACACGCAACTTCATACACCGTGCTCACTGGATCTGGGGACGGACGCCTTCTCTCTCTTCGCGCACGCCACTCCTTCTTCTTCCTCCTTCTCTCCCTCCTCTGAAGCTGTTTGTTGACCTCCCTGTCAGTTACATCGTTGTCATCTCGCTGCAGGGCTAGTCTTTTAACTGGGCGGCAGCCTCATCCGCAGTCATCTCGTCTCCCTTCAATCGCTGTCGTGCTCGATCAATTCGTGACAGTACTTGGACGTGTGGCCAACCTTATCACAATAATCGCACTTGCGCAGATGGAAACATTCGCTGACATCATGACCAGATTTACCATACTCAGAGCAACGCGCGCGGTCATCCTGTGCCTCACCGGAGCCCCATTTGCCCCGACCACCATTGCGTGGGCTGTTTGGTTTGCGCTTCTTCTCAAACTTGTTGACGCTTGGCTTGTTCTCTCCTGAAGGGTCGTTGTTCTTCTTGGGCGCCGGTTGCTTCTTGCTTGGCGTGACCTGAGCAGTCTCGTACTGAGTGAGAATGTCTTCGAGCTTGTCGATGGTGTTGTATTGCCGGAACCTGAACTGCATTTGCAGCACCTTGTCATGCAGCGTATCGAAGAACTGTTGCAGGTGGTACAGGTAATTGGTGGCCAACACATCTGTCTGCTGTGTCAACTTGTAGTATGTCAACCGCGACGGCGTGGCATCAGTGCAATACTTCTTCTTGAACGCCTGCTTGGTAAGATACCAGTCTGCTTGTACCTCTGGTGGGAGTTGCTTGAACCAATTCCTGGCAGGATTGGTGAGGCTGTTTTCGAAAGTGCCCAGGCGCTGTGAAGGGGACCAGCCTGAAATGTCAGCGGAGTGCTTCAGCTTCGACAACCAGATGCGTGCTTCTTCAACACTTTTACGTTGACCGTCGAATGACCGAATGCTGACATTTTGTAACCCGGTGGTCACATGTCGTGCTACAGCATCCGTTTGCCATGACGTTGAAGCTGAGGGTGTTGTGGTCGGAGCATACCGGGCAGGTGCAGATGCTCCTGCGGGTGACTTGATCACTGCTGCTGCCACCTCAGCGAAATCACKGATATTCATATGGCCTTCCCGTACCATGGTGAGAAGCTTGTCCATTGTCGTTGCCATTGCTCCTCGGTTCGGTGGTGTCAACTCCATGTCTTCAAAATCCAGCTTCTTGGATGTCTTTTCAGGTTGTGAAGAGGGTCGGACTGGGATCCCGGTATCGTCTTCAACTTCATCTTGTTTCATGGCTTGGATTACGTGCTTGAGTGCATATGATACCTTCGTCCGTGGTGTGTGGATCACATCGGATACGATCAGGTACTTTGGCTTCCCGTACGGCTTCCCTTGTGTCCGATATGACATAACGGATGTCTCCCAATCGTGTTYGGCTACCAACRGGGACACYRTGTATYCAATATCAACMGCCAATWGGGGCAAGTTCAGGGCGGCGACTTCCATAAAGTTAGGCCGCCGGATGGCTTCATATCCTGTTTGCTGGAATACTCGCTCAATGAATGCGATTGCTTCTTCACAAGATGTGAATCGCCCCTCGGTCAAACTGGTATCCAGTCTCTCCATGTTGGGGTTGGTAAACCAGTCTTCCGAAGCTCGTACAGCGAGAACCAATTCTCCGGGTCTGCCGCTTGCCGTAGTACTAGTTGTTGATACCGGATACCGATTGCGTTCGCTTCCGAGACCGCATATGCTCGATGTGTATCATGCGTTTCTCGCTGTATCTCGAACCTTATCATTGGCGCCGATGCTGGCGCCTCTGTCGCTGACGTTTCTTGTGTAGCTTCCATCTCTCTTTGTGTACTTTCTTCAACTTGGACCGCAGCGTCGTCAGCAACACTCTCTGTGTTGATGGCTGACAGCTCCGATCCGGGCATACGCACCGGTTGTCGTGGCGTGCATCAAAAACCGCGTTGGCGTATGCGATCGACTCTTGGACACGCACTTGTCTTTTCGTTCTCTTCTTCTGTGTCTCCCTCAGTTCTTTGAATTGGAGTCCCGAAAGCTTCGCACACAACAGTGGACTTTCACACAGTTCACTATCGAGTAGTTGTCGACGACTCTCTCTCTTCTTGCTGGTTGATGGAAGTGATCTYCTTTCAATGTTGGAATCTTCGAGCCAATTGCTATGTTACACAATYGACCTTCCTTCGTACTTAATGGTTATCCGAGCCAATTGCTGTGTTACACAATCGACCTCCCTGTCGTAGTTACTGGCCTCAACGTGGACAGGAACTCCTCCAGACAGGAATCGGATGTTGCTTGCACCGATGTCTTCTGCAGTAGCTGGTAGATTGAGAAGTTATGAGATCACTGTCGCTTGCGCTTCTAGTGACCTCTATGGAGACGCGACCTTTAACATATCCGCCCCCTCAACAAAAGATCCAAAGTCTATAAGATACTACCTACTCGTTCCTAATCCCTGCTGATACCAATGCAACCTAAAAATTACCAATCATTGCATCATACAACTGCAATGAACTTGGTACACAATCGACCTCCGATGACTTGACTTGGCCACACCCGTTACACACTCGACCTCGCCTTCGACAGTGTGGACCCCACCAAAACTTGTTACACAATCGACCTCCAAGCACTTGAAACTTTGCCACTCGAAACTTGACCTTCCCGGTGATACACAATTGACCTCACAGAAGCTTGATGACACGTCTGGGAAAACAGGAGTGCTTCACCACAAATGGTTGGGGCCGGGGATTTTTGAGGAATCGGTACTTGGCGAGCGAAGTCGGCGAGGTCTGGATGTGTACCCATCATCAGGTACATGAAGCGCCCTATCGCCTAGCGGTAAGTGATGCGACTAATGGCCTTGACGATGGTGGGATCGGTGGGGCAGTCGGCCTCACTGAGTCGATGACCGGGTCCTGGGGGGATCCGACGGGTCGACCGTCTGCCATGCCAAAGCGATCAAGCACTTTCGTGCAGTTCTTTTCCTGGTGCACGAAGATAATTCGTTGGGCGCGGTGGCGTTCAATGTGCCCGCCGATGATGAAATTGGCTTCTCCAAGATCCGTCATGGCAAAGCGAGCTTCGAGGCGGCATTTGATCTCATCGATCAGATGACGTGGTGTGCCCATCACAAACAAGTCATCAACGAAGACGGAGATCACACATATGCCATTTCCACCGCGTAGAACATAGACACATGGTGGTGTAGATCTTTTGCAATAGTTGCGTAAGCCATTCTTGCGCAAATTGTTCTTTTTCAGCCTTTGCTTTCTGCCTTTCTTCGTGCTTCGTTTGCGAGTCTTCGCGGACTTTGTTCTTTTCTTCTTCTGTTAGCTTTGGACAATCCCCAAGACGGTGCATGATGGAGCCACATTTGAAGCATCCGGCGCGCTTGTTGATCACGAGAGCCTTGGCATGAGCGCCGATGCAGGCGGTGCAGAGTCGAGAGTGTACAGGGCTTCTTCCGACACGAGCTTGCACAGCTGATCATACGGGATGTGATCATTCGTTGACTTCCATACGCGAAGGCGGGTTTCCCAACACTTGGGCAATTTCGCCTGTAGGCGTAGACTGCAATCTACCAGAGAAAACAGCGTGCCAGATTAGCCTTGATCTGCAGCCACGGCTGCCTTAAATGTGCTTACGAAGATTGCAGGATTTTTGCCAGGTTGTAGCCGCAGGTCTTCTAGTTCTTTGTGTAGCTTGGCGATTTTCTTTGTGTGTTGGCCTGCGAAGTTTGTGTTGAGTTGCTGCCACGCGCGATAGGCGTCTAACCCTTTGATGGAGACGCGCAGCGTTTCGTCGATGGATCGTCGTTGTCGTGTGCCAGCGGGGCCCCATGCACCAGCTGCACCAACGCAGGGAACCCGTTGCGTATCTTGGGACATTGTAGGAACAACACATGTAGTTCAGGATACCTTTCTGGTCTCTTTGCACTTTGCAATGAGGATCCGTGTCAGTCCTGTCGGGGACAGCGGACAACTAAGCAGAGCTGGGAAGCACACTGGGATGCGTCGAAGGACTCGTAGATAGCAGAGGGTATTAACTGGCTCGTCGAGAGCAATATATCTATTTTCACGGGGTACCACCACGAGAGAAAACCTCATCAGAGGGAAAAACTCTGGGCGTGTGAGTACCATTGTGTACACCCTTCTTGTTGCGTTCTCCACTGCGTCGGCGCTCAGGGACGAACACTCTATCAAGAATGTTTGTCACAACAAGGTCCATACAGTGGTCAACGTAATATGACGTATGCTTTCCCTTTGAAAGTAGCATTCTCACCACAGCGATCTCCAGGCCGGAAGGCACTGTATGATATAATGCTGCATGCTCTGTGCGCAGTGGAGATGTGACATGGGCTTTCGCATCATGCACTGCCCCTAATTGCTTGCTGGCCTCTTCCAACAAACCTGGCGGCTCTCCGAATTTCAAGGCAATATCACATGGCATCAGTAGACAACCAAGGCGCCGATTATGCTGCCAACCATGCCATGAACCTCGGTGATAAAGGTGAGGTGTCTGGACGTCCATGTTTACCTCGTGTGAAGCAAAGTGTACAGTTCAACATGGGCAGGTGCCAACTGTGAAAGGTACAATGAAAGAGCTGACGAAGAGGAAGACGACGAAGGCGTAGGAGTAGGAGTAGGTCAAAGAGAAAGTGAATTAGAGATCTTTTTAGAATGCGACCTCGACGAGGTCTAATACTTTGAGTGTTTGTATGTGATAGTTTGTTTAAGATGTACGAGGGAATTCAACGAGTGGTTGAATAAGTTCATAGAGGGAACTCAGTCTACCTCAGACACC
>NSDO01000208.1:84238-149777 GCA_002286825.1 Lagenidium giganteum | reverse complement strand
GCCAAGTGCATTGCAAGCACTCCCGTTATTTCTTGACAACTGCTCCAGCCACGAATTAGTGATCACCGACCAAGCAATTCGTGATTAGACTTAGCCAATCAGAGGGCTGATCTCACTTATCATTGAGAATCGTGGTTTGGCTTCAAGCCATCACATACGAATTTGATTGGCTGACCCGCAGTAAGGTTAATTCCGAGGCTCCCATAGTAGCAATAGAAAATGCTTATCGTGGAAAATCGGCGATAAGCTCGGCGCTGGGTGAGATAAACATGTCAGAATATATTTCCGCCAATTGGAAAAAATTCTTCGCAAATTTTATGGGATCAAATTTGAGCGCCTTCGTCCTCGATTGAATGAGCAGCAAGCCGACAACCGCTCGACGCCCCATGCGATGGAAGGGGGGAAGGCGTTCAAGCGACTGAAGTGATGCAGCGCGACGATCAGGCATGTCGATGCTCATGTGTTATCGTTTTTGTGTGCGCGCCGTTACGAGCTTTGACATTAGGCGTGTGTTTGCATGGTTTCGGCCCAGATGGATATGAACGACAAAATGCAGCGATGACAGCGGGAAATGGCGCTGGGCTCGAGCGAACAGAACCGACGGAAGTCGCGAAAGCGGTACGTTATTGCCATGGATGGCGTTGTGCGTGTTCGGCAGCAGAGAACGCAAATATATGCTCTGTTTTGCTTTCTAGAAATCGGAACAACCCAAATGTAAGACTAGCCCAAATGACGATAGTGATCAGCCGACAGCAGCGATGGAAGCTATTGAAGAGGTATCGCGCATGTGCGTCGTGCGTGTGTAACAGGTACAATTACCAGCTGTGCAAATATGTGTTGTGCGTGTGTAACAGGTACAATTGCCAGCTGTGCACGATTATGATCGTTGATGAGTTCGGTCACGGTCAAGTCGTGCAGCATTCAGCGCTGGAAACCAACTCCAACCGGCACATGCAACGTGTGCTTGCCCATTTCGTGCGTGCGAACGATTGCGTACACGAGACTGATATCGTGGTGGTCGACAAGACCTGAACAAGATCAAAGTCATTGAGCGCTCCCTGGCGCAAGAGAAGGTGTTCATTTGCCTTTTTCACGTGCTCAAGTACCTGTCGAAGAAAATCAGGACTCGAAGTACGGCAAGTTGTCTCCCGCAGACCAAGATGCATTGCTCGATCTCGTGCATGCGATCGTCTACGCTCTTCAAAGTATGAGTGTGTGTGACAGGGCAATACATTGAAAAGTACGAGCAAGCGGCTGAAGAACGACAGATTCTTCGAGTACTTCGTGAAGAACTGGGACAACAGTCCGAACTCTTGGGCGAAGCACACGCGTCAGTATCTCCCGCAGAACCAGGCATCCTTGGAATTGCACACAATTCGTGCCCGACGTTGACACTGGCTTCGTGCTCGTGAAGTACAAGTCTGAAACGCATAAGGTTCAGTCACCTTCGTGCATGTGCCCGTTTGTGAGTGCCATGAAATTGCCATGTAAGCACGTGATTGCGCATCGCAAACATCTGAACGAGGTTCATATCGTGCCGATAGGCATGATAGATGTCAGGTACATATGCATTTCATAGTCCATGTAATGCCGTGTTTCTCGGCATGCTCATGACGTTTTGTCATAAATGGCGGTTTTGCAACGTCTTGATCAACGCGGTTCCGTTTGCGTACAACGACGGCCCTGTGTTGAAGGCGCCGAAGGAGGAACTCGCGGACGCGAGCAAGTCGGACGGGGAATCTTGGTTGACCAAAGCTGAGCGATACAAGGAGGCATGTCGTATCCGGACGCCTATTAACGAGGCTCTGGCAAGCATCCCCAACAAGCGTGAATTCGAAGCGTTTGCGTAGCCGTTGAGGGGTCCGTGGCGAAGCATCAGCCAGCGCAAGCTGCTCCAGCAAGTCGAGCCTGCTGTTGCTGCGAATTCCGAAACGGCGCGACAGCAGCAATCAACGTCGCGGAAGGGACCAGCCGACAAGAACGAAGACAGACCGCGCAAGCGGTGCAAGAATACAGGAGCAGAGGGAACAGCCAGAGACCGTCCCGGGCGACGAACCCAACGCGCACAAACCCCGCAAGGAGCCGCGCCAAGCGCCGTGTAAAAAAAACACGCACGGAAGCGCCACCAGCCGCTGTTGTGTGCGCGTCACACCCTGAGCGGCGTGAAGACGCAGGCGACTCTGATGGCGATGAGCCCACAGCTGCCGCGCCTGACCAGTGGCTCGATAAAGACAGCGACGAGCCCGCCAGCAACGCAGATGCGGCGGCGGAAGCGCTGCAACGACGTGACCATGCCGACAGCTACGACTTAGTGTAGGCGGCAGAGAGCACGTCTCCGTCGCACCGCGCGTTAAAGCCGAAGAAAGAATGGACGCCTACCTCGCGGATGAAGAGAGCGACAACGACAAAGGTGACGACGTCGCAGGTGACGAAGACTTCGAGACGGATGTCGCCAAGCCACGCGTGGTGCCAGTTGAGATCAAGCGAAATGCAAAGAAGACTGGCCGGCCGGCACTTGTCCAAAAGAACGTCGAAGCTACGGTATGCCAAGGCATCCAGAACGAGCGCGTTAGTCCGGAATGAAGGCCAACTCAATCTCATTGAGATCACACACGGAGGACAAGCTGGACTTCGCGACAACAAGTTCGCGACTGTCAGCCATCTCTGAAAGGCATGCAGCTGCCAGTAATCGACAACGCCAAGATTGTCCCACACAACTTGGACGCGTTTGACGTCCTGCCAGTAAAGCGCTTGCTGAAGTCGTTGCTGCCGAACACTGCCACAAGACCTATCGTGCTGTCTCAAGATAGCAATCCCAGTACCCCCAGCGTCAGAGAGCACAGATGATGACGATGAAGAAGTCATACGCATTGCTGGAATCGGTGCGTACACTCGTGCGCGGTGCGAGTCGATGATGCTTCTTCGAACCTTGACAAATGACTGCATCGAGGGTTGTGCGTTTTTAAAATGGCTGGAAAACGACGTGAACGCGTTCGCAGTCTGAAGTTGGCCGTCTGCTCCGCCAGCTGTTTCCGCGACGATGTCTTGTCGGGTTGGACGCGTATGAGTATGCAGAGCGGTACAGTCTGCATCCACCCAAGTGGTGGAATCATTACTGCGTTCATGTAGCGCGTGGCCCAGAAATTTCCGATGTGCCGGATGCCCGTCAAGATTAGTGCGATGAGCGAAACCACGACAACCAAGGTGGTTGCTCGCACCGACAACGCCACACACACACACACATCGTGCAGCCGTTGAACGACGATACCACACGGGTGGTGCTTATTCCAGCCAACGTTGGAAACAACCACCGGTGCCACAAGGCTGTGTCAGAGTAGGAAAATTGTCATAAGCAGTCTAGGACAACGCCCAGTGAGAGCGCAGCAAATGGCCACATGCTGCAACATCTCGTTCTGCAAACCGGAAAGAGCCAACAATAAATTTGGTCTTGCGTCCAGTGCAGATCGCTTCTGCCATCACACAGCAGCATGTGTCCTCTGACGGCATTTTTCGCATTTGCGTGCTGAAAAGCGCAATGGGACCTGTGAGCATCCGAGGCAAAAATTGAACGCCGAAGCGCTATGAGCACGAATCGATCGTAAACGGCCACAAACTCGTAGTGATTGGCTTTGTCGACGATGCATCGGCACTAAGCCGAGATGGCGTATGGGGACATTGGCGCCAAGCCGAGATGGCGCAGCGCCAGTTCGCCAGGCCGTCAGGCGCCGGGCAGGGAGTGCTTGTAGTGAAGGCGCAGAAAACATCATGCAAGATGGATGTGAGCGAAGTGTCCAGAATCGTGTGAGCACTGCAGATGCTGATCGAATGGTGAAGACACGCGCGTTCCCAGAGAGACACCATAGCACGGAGGACGAAGACGACGACGGCAACTGAAGACATCTACGCAGTGTAGGAGCGACAACGCAGACAGCGCCCGAAGATGGTGAGCACCCCGCGAGGCCCGCGAGCACGGCAAGACCGTGTGGTTGTCGGTACATATTGTCGACGCCGAGAACGAGGCGGACACATTTGCACCAGGAGAAGCTTTCGGTGGTCGGGATCAGGAATATGCGTGCAAGATCACCATTTGAGTCATGCCAGTGACTCTCACTGTTTGCTTTGACCGTGATCATCTCGACGATGTATCAATACGTCCGGTCACGATCGATGCAGCTGAAGCCAAACCCATCGCGCCCAATGAGGCCGAAAAATACATGAACATCGACCCAGCAGCCAGGTTGCATGTGTTTGTTCCTGTGATAATAGTGCATTGATATTCGTGCGGTAACACCATTGTGGTCGCCTTTTACAGGCAAATGGAACACCCAAAAATGTCCATTTCGTTGGCAGGGCTTGAGGGGTCGACTATCATTGAGTTTATCAAGTACCGCCAACTTACATGCAGCTACGACATGTAAGGGTGTGAATTTAAAGCGATTGAATCGTCGTGTCCTGGACCGCGGTCGTTTTGGCGCCGAGCCATTCAACAACTATCCACTTCAAGATGGCATATATATGTGTATTGCTTTCGATAGTAGGCGCCGCAAGAATTGTTTCACGCTTGCAGTGCTTCCCGGAAGCAAAACTTTCTGTGATATGGGAATCACTGACATGCCATTGCCTATTTACGCGCGATCATGGCTACGAGGGGTCAAAACAATTCATGGGATTGAATTAATGAATACCCGACGCAGTAAATTTATGCAATATGAATTATGCTAAGGAGTCAATTACCAAATCAGTGCCTTTAAGTCATTGCACACTCCGATCCTTGGGCACGTGACCGATCCGTGGCCACGTGACCTAGCGGCCTCATAGTCCGTCAGGCCTACTGCGCTCTCATTTGCATCACAACAGAAGTCACCTTCATATTCTAGAGCTGGGGCAACTCTCGCTGGACGTCCACGCTTCTGCTTGCGGTGGCTGACGAAGGTACGAGCCGTTGCTTGACTGGCGGCATCGATTGAGAACGCTTCACACGCAAGAATGACATGAGCACGCGCTCCAAATTTTAAGAAAAATCTGCGCATGCACTGGCAATCCGTAGTGTCGACGTACCAGCCCTCGTCGGGCTCATCTTGTTTCAACACCTTCAATGAGACCCATTGTAAGCTGCGGCGGTAGACTGTTGACTGCCGTGTCTTCGTCGATAGGAACAAGAGATCGATGAGAACTTCACTGGTGCTCACAGCAGTATCTGCGCGGACATGCTCACCAGTGCGGCGCGAATTGAGGCTGCCTTCACTACAACGAGACCTTGTGTCCAGAGTCCTCGTGCCTGGATGATCATGTCGCGCGTGACAGGGTAGCGCATCCTCTCAATTACAGATAGAGTATTGGAGATATCTCGAACCAGCACCATTAATCGTTCGAGTAGTACCATCATGTGCAGGAGCTGCCGCATCGTGTACACCTTGATTCTGGCGTTGAATGTCCCGCAGGCGTTGTTGGTCGTGGCATACCCGATGGGTGACAGTCGGCTTGACGGATGCTGAAATGCAGGGCGACACCAGTCTTCTCTAGGTGCTTCTCGCGCTTGTACACGTTGCACACAACGTGATAGAAGCACATGAGAGGCTTAAATCCTGCAACCATGCCCCAAGGCTTTCCAGCGCGATTGCCTGGGCGTCATCGGCATCGGTCATTGTCGCTGGAGCTCGGAGACGCTGGTTGCCGATGCGTTGCGCGGTGGTTTGAAGGGCTGAGAACATCTGTTCGAAGTTTCGTTCTCGAACGTGGCTTGCCACAAAAATGGCAACCAAATGGTACTGCCTGGCGGCATCTGTAAATCCGCATGTGATCAACGGGTACCGAAGCTTGTTGATCTTGTACGTGGCGTCGTAGGAGATTCCATCCACCTGGCCGCGATTGAACTCAACTGCTCTTCGTAACAGCTTCTTATATGTGATGCCAATCAGCAATAGGTCGGTCTTGTACGTGACGTCGTAGAAGATTTCATCCACCTGGTCGCGATCGAATCCAACTGCTCTTCGTAACAACTTCTTGGATGTGATGCCAATCAGCAATGGGTCGGTTTTGGATCAAATTCCGACATATGGGCAGCCATTACCGTCTTGTATCACCGAGAAGAAGCCCGGAGTAGTTTCGTCGATGTCTAGAGAGAACACGTTCGCGGCGGTAATTGCTTTCGTTGGCTGCGTCTGGATGCCACGGCCATGTGACCGGCGATAGTTACGCACGAAATCAGCAACTTGACGATGTGTGGGGCGTCCGCGAGGTGCCGAATCGAAGCGAGCTTCATTCTGCATGCTACTCCACAAGAGCAACGGCGGCAGGCGCTCTATGTGGGATACGATCAGTGCCTTCCTTTCGGCCGTCAAAACGGCTCGCACAGCAACCTCTGGCTCGGTTGGGATTTGGAATGCAGCTTTGATGCTGCGTGTCGTTGTGCCTTACATGAACTTGATGCGTTCGGGAGCAAGTCCAGACGACCCATGACACCTTGCAGCGGTGGTTGCCACTGACGCAGAGCTTATCAACGCATTTGAGGCGCTGCTCTTTATTGTATGCGTTGACGGACTCGTCGTCATCTGGGCTTGCTAGGCGCCTTGACGGCTGGCACATGACGCACGGCTTGGTTTTTGTGCCGTTGCCATTGCTTCGAGGAAAATGTTGAGCGCGGAAAAGCTCATAGTGTTCGATGTCGGCAAACGTACCGATGTCCGTTCAAGCCACCATTTCTACACCGCTCGACCAGCAAGTTGGCTTATCGATGGCACGAAGCGTAGGTGATGTCACGAACTTAAGAAGCAACATACTGTACCTTTGCGATCGATGTCGGTTAACTAACATGATCAATCAATCAGGGTCTAGTATATTATGGCGGAGATATTATCCTTGCCTACAATATCTTGATTCCGAAGCACGCTACCTTAGAGTTGCGGCCTCATGACGCCGGGGAGCTGCCGCCCAGAGATCTGACGCAAGATGCTTCAAGATGTCTTGAGGCACGGGATTGGTGACCAAAAACGTGACAGTGCGGCGCTGATCCACTGCCAAATCAGCGAGGGCATCCGCCGTTCTGTTGAACATGCGACGTTGATGTTGCCATCGGCATTGGGAGAAGCCGGATCGGATGTTGTGCGCCAACGAGAACAGCTCGTTCAGGTTGGGTTTGCGCGGCCGCCGACCGATGCGCATGGCGTTGATGATGAACTCACTGTCGCCATGGATGGTGACATGCGTGAGGGCGTAAGTGCGGCTCGCAGCTAGACCGGCGAGTAAGGCCTCGAGTTCAGCTTGGTTGTTCGTAGCCGTACCCAAATCTTTGGCAACAGCCCACATGATCGATGCTTCACTGGGAAAAGTTAGCACTTGTTGGTCTCGATCCAACGACCTTTGGGTTATGAGCCCAACACGCTTCCTCTGCGCCAAAGTGCTGGCTCCGGTTAACTAACATGACGTTTCATTTATAAGTCCGTCAAATGGAACCCCTGTTTGTCCAACCAAGCACGTTCTGGAGTGGATTTGTCAACACAACACACTCTGACCTTGGTCTACACGTTCGACAGTCCAAGACAACACAGCTCTCCTGTTAATGTATCATTCTCCCTCACTAATTGCGTTGTGAAACAGCTAAACCGCACGGCCAAAATGCCGGCTCAGGACTGTCGTGCGGTCAGGATGCTCAGATGCACTCAATGACCTATTTCACTCCCCCTTAGATGAGCATCCCAAGAGCTCAGGGTATTTGGGGCCAATCAGGGACACGCCGGCCCCTGACTCCTCATTGGCTGCCAACTAGCCAATCGGGTGCCACGACACATCACATCGACCAATACGTAGGCGTATGCGTGGACGCTGCGGGGATCGAACCATTACCCGCCAGCAAACTGTGCTGATAACGTGAAACAGCTAAACCGCACGGCCAAAATGCCGGCTCACGACTGCCGTGCGGTCAGGATGATCAGTTGCACTCAATGCGCCTAATCACATTGAAGTACTGTATGGGTGATTGCAACTGGGTTCCTCTGAAGTTTTCGCGGCGTTCAGCACCCGAAGTATATTACATGAAAGTTCGTCGTGAACAAGCTTGATCAATGGTCATGGCAGGCAGAACAGCACCGCGGCAGCACTTGACGCGGACGACGGAAGCACCAGCGAAGCAGTAAGATCACGACGATGCCAGCAAGACTCCAGCTCAGAATGGCCAAGAGCGATGAGTTGATGATCGCAACAGCTTGCGAGTCTATCATTTGGTGCAAGTCAAGCCCCTCTGGATACGTGTTAGCGACGCCACTGTAATCACTGAAAGACTGCCAGTCAGTCCACCATGCGCTGGTTCTCGATCGCATACTTGGTTTCTCCCATCGCGAAGATCGCAATCCGCTGAATGTAGGCTGCTGTTGCGCCAACCCACACGATTTCTATAAGCGTAACGTACGAAACGATGGGCACGATGCTCGTTATATACACCGCAGTGTCCCACCAGACAAGGTCCAGAAGCGCCAGCTGGACATGCATGCCTGGGTCTTCCCGGTCGACGACTCAGTTCTCGTCCAGACGACTGCGTTTGGTGGCATGAGCAATCAGGAGAGCAGCTGTGATGTGAGGACTGAGTCGCCCCGAAATTGTGTCATCGCCCACGACAGTGGATATGCTGGTGCTGGTGGGTAGCGCGCGAGCTGATGCAGTGGCTTGGGCGGCATGTCAGCTGCTTAACGCGCACAGTAAACCGCAAGTGTGTGAGAGTCGCATGGTCAAGGGATTCTACGATCGCTAAGGCACCGACAAAACACGTTCGTTCATCCACTATCCGTCACTCGACAGCGAGACGCTTGTCGAGACTGATTTCGATGACGCAGCTATTCCACGCATGGCTCTAGTGACACCGGGAACCGACGCAGAGCTGGAGGTGCTCGAGATCTTGCAAGTCATTTCCCAAAGCGCGCCATTATCATGCGTGGTTTGCGCCGAGGGCTTCTGGTATCAACGGACCAGGTCATTACACGGCGACGATTTTTGCCTGTGAGCCCGACGCACTTTCATAGCGCATTCATCGACTTCCGCGTCTCCGAATTCGCTCACTTGGTGCAGAATAAAGCTGTGCTGACTGCGGAAGTCCTCACCATTGTGGAGATGTCGTTTGTCATCCGGGAAAACAGCCGCAGTCTCTTCAATTCATATAGTCATCGCTCCTCCAGACAATGCCACGATCACGTTGCAGCATGTTCCCATCATGCTGCATCGATCGAGGAAGGAGCTCCAGCCTGACATCCGCTGGTGCTTTGTTTCGAGCTCCGGAAGCGCTGTCGTTGCCCGAGCGGTTTTGGATGCATTGACTGGAGACTCACAGCCCAGAACGAATAGGTCTGCGACGGTCCTAGCCACGTCGTCTAGAAGAGCAGGTCGCGCACATCCAGCCCAATGATCCCGGCGAGAAGCAGGAAATCGAGGAGGAGCTGGACGCGAGGCGATAGCTGGATGCAGTGGATCCCCCATCGCCGCCGCGGCTCAATGCATCCGTGAGCGGTGATTGAGGCAAGGACGTTGGTGCTGGCCAGTGCGTTCGGGAATTTCAAGAGCGCATATTGACGTGAAACTACACATTCGCGACACCACAATTTCACGAACTGGTCCTCGTCAATGCCACAACACAATGCGTGCATTGCGCGTCGAAATCAACCACGCAAACGGCAGTGGTCATCCAGTGCCAACATCCGCTGGCAGTGGATGTGGTGAGGGTGTGCCGCATTGCACCCAAATGGGTGGGCTGTCCACGTTAAGTACGATGGCACTCACAGCGTTTCGTGCTCTCGCACTTAGTCGAGCCCGATATACCGGTTCCCGTACCGGTTTAACTGACTGGAGCTGAACCGCCGGCGCCAGTCACTCGCGTGCATGAAAAGCTGCGCAAGCTCGGAGCAGCTCCAGTTCCCAGGCGAGCGTCGCGAGTGACGGCAAGCGCAGCGCAAATGGTGGCGCAGCAGAGCTTCCCGCGAGGCAAGAAGAAAGCCACAGACGTTGCAAAGCCGCCGCAGCAGCATGAGCACGAGAGCGCCGCGCCGCCCAGCAAGAAGCGCAAGCAACAGAGCGACGACGCCACGCCCGTTGAAGTGGGCGACGCGCTGTTCGGCAAGAAAGGCTTGGCGCGCCAGGGCCAGGCCGATGCCGATGCCAGCGACAAGAAGGCCGTCAAGGCCAAGAAGAAGCCACGCGTCGAGAGCGTGAAGAAGGGTGCGGCCGACGCCGCGGACGCGCCAGCGACCTTGGCCTCGGTCGTGACGTTCAAGACGCTGAAGAAGGGCATGCTGCTGCTCGGCTGCGTGCGGCAGATCAACCACAACGACCTGCTCGTGAGTCTCCCCAACAAGCTCAACGGCGTCGTGAGCCTGGAAGAGTGCTCGGACGAGTTCTACGCACATGCGCGCAAGCAGAAGGCCAAGGCGGGCAAGCCAGCCACCAACGAAGACGAAGACATGGAGGAGGCGCTGCCAGCGCTCAGCGAGGTCTTCCAGGTCGGACAGTTCGTGCCGTGCGCCGTGCTGGCCACGTCCAAGGACGACAAGGGCAAGAAGATCGTGCTGTCGCTGCGCACGTCGCTGATCAATGCTGAGCTGAACCCGGCCACCGTGGCCAAGGGCATGGCGCTGTACGGCACTGTGGCGTCGCTGGAAGACCACGGCGCGATCATCAACCTGGGCATCCGCGGCCTCAACGCGTTTGTTCCTCAGCGCGAGCTGGCAGCCTGCGAGCTGACGCCGCGCCCTGGCCAGCACCTGCTCGTGACGGTGCTGTCCGTCAACGCACATACGTCGACGGCGACGGTCACGCCAGATCCAAAGCAGACGCTCAAGTGCGTCACGCGTGGCGACTCGTTCACGCTGCAACAGATGACGCCGGGCGTGCTGCTCAACGTTCGCGTCGAGGAAGTGCTGGCCAACGGCCTGCGCGTGAGCTTCCTCACGTTCTTCTCCGGCACGGTCGAGCACAACCACATGAGCAACCCATGCGTGAGCGACTGGGCGGAGAGCTACCGCCAGGGCCTCAAGGGCCGTGCTCGTATCGTGAGCGTCGACCGCGCCAACAAGCAGATCACACTGTCGATGGCGCCACACGTGGTGCACTTGTCGGTGCCAGAGCCATCGCTCATGGTCGGCGACATCGTCGAACGCGCGACGATCCAGCGCATTGATGCCGGCATTGGTATGCTGCTGTCGCTCCAATCGTCGGTACAGGACGAGGACAACGAAGACGAAGACGACGCCATGGACGGCAGCAAGACGCCAGCCAAGAAGAACAGCAACTGGGCCGCGTTTGCGCCTGCGTACGTGCACATCTCGAACGCGTCGGACGACCGCGTGGACAAGCTGGACAAGAAGTTCACGGTTGGACAGACCGTGCGCTGTCGTGTGATCGGCACGGCGCCATTCGATGGCCTGCTCAACGTGACGTGCAAGGCGTCGTCGTTGGCGCAGACTGTGCTGCGCCACGCCGACCTGCAGGCGGGTGAACAGGTGCGTGGCAAGATCTTGGCCGTCGAGACGTGGGGCATCCTGCTCGAGATCAGCGAGGGCGTGCGCGGCCTCGTGACAGCGCAGCACGTGCCACCGCACGTGCTCGGCAAGAAGGGCAAGAAGGACACGAGCGGCAAGTACAGGGTGGGCAAGACTGTCGAGGCGCGTGTGCTGCGCGTCGACTTGGAGACCAAGAAGACGTATCTGACCATGAAGAAGGCGCTGTTGACGTCGGAATTGCCAGTGTTGAGCACGTTCGCGGACGCGCAGGTGGGTCGAGTGGCGCACGGCTGTATTACTAAGATTGCTGAATACGGCGTCGTCGTGAGCTTCTACGGCGGTGTGTACGGCCTTGTACCAGCGGCGCTGTTGCACCAGGCCGGCATTCAGGTGCTCGACGAGGCGTACGTGCTGGGCCAGGTGGTCAAGGGGTGCGTCACGCGCTGCGACCAGGCCAAGCAGCGTTTGATGCTCACGTTCGACACGACGGGCGCTGCAACGACCAAGGCCAAGACCTCGACGTCGACTGCCTCCGCCACGGAAGAAGCGTCGCCGCTCGTTGGCAAGCTCATCACAAACGCCAAGGTGCTCGAAGTGGACGCCACTTCGCTGCGTGTGCAGACCGAGGACGGCTTGGAAGGCGTGCTGCCGTTCGTGCAGCTGAGCGACTTCCCTCGCCAGACGGCGCTGGTCGACGCTTTTGTGGCGCAGTGGAGCGTGGGCGACGTGATCGCGGAGCCACTGCTGGTGCTGGCGCAGGCCCGCGATGGCTTGCTCACGCTGTCCAAGAAGCCACTGCTGTTGTCTGTGGCCAACCAGACGAGCGTGCTGCCTCGCACGTTCGCGCAGGTCAAGGAGCGCGCCGTGCTGGTCGGCTACGTGGCGTCCGTACACGCAACCAAGGGCGTGTTCGTGCGCTTCCTGAACAACCTGAGTGCGCTGGCACCAAAGGCGTTCGTGAGCGAGTCGTTCGTGGCGCAGGTGGATGCCGGGCTCTTCGAGGTCGGCGAGACCGTCGTTTGCCAGGTCGAGAAGGTGGAGAAGGACAAGCAGCAGTCCCTCGTCGGCTTCCGCAAGCACACGGCGCTGGCCTCGGGCGTCAAGCACCAAGCTGCTTGGTTCCAGGCGCTGACGCGCGAGTACGCGGCTGTGGGCGCGTTCACGACCAAGTACGCTGTCGGCAAGACGGAGAAGGCCGAGTTCGTGGGCATGCGTCCGTACGGCGCCGTGTTCACGCTTGGTGATGAAGACGACGACAGCGCCGCCACGGTCATCGTGCCAGGCGTGAAGAAGGCTACGTGGGACGAAGGCGCGACCGTCAAGCTCCTGTTGGTGGACTTCGACCTCGACAAGCGCGTGTTCTACGGCTCGGTGGACGCCGCGCTCGTCAAGAGCGGTGCCAAGAAGGCGCGCAAGCAGAAGCAGGCTTTGGCCGTCGGTGCGCGTGTACAGAACGCCACGGTCGTGGCCATTGGCAGCAACAAGAAGTACGTCGTGGCGTCCTACCCAGACGCGCAGGACGCCGAGCTGCAGCACGTGAGCGTCGTGCAGCTGGCGGACTTCTGGACGCCATCGGCTTCAGCGGAGTCGCTTGGCTTGGACGTTGGTGCGTCGCTGCCACGCTGCCGCGTTGTCGCGGCTTCCGTGGGCGGCGCTGCTGTGTCCACGGCGTTCGATGACCTGACGGTGCTGGCTCGCGAAGATGAAGACGCGCTTGCTGCCTTGGCCAACAAGCAGAAGAAGCAGCGCGCTGACGACGACGAGCACGCCGCGCTGCCAAAGTACGGCAGCGACGACTGGAAGCTCGGCAAGCGCGTGACCGGCCGCATTGTCGGCATCAAGGAAGACGTGATGGAGATCAAGCTCAAGGCGTCCAAGAAGTGCGGCAAGGTCGTGGCCACGGTGTCCGTCTGCGACGTGGACGCCACTGGCGACGACGCTCATCCATTCGACCAGTTCCAGGTCAACATGCGCGTCGACGGCCGCGTGCTGGCGGTGCTTGAGAAGGGTGCCAACCAGCGCAAGCCTGTGAGCGAGAGCAACCCAGCGACGTTCCACGCGCTGCATCTGTCTCTGCGCAAGGCTGACGTCGAGGGCGACGCCGAGCTGGCCGACTGCAGCTCGCTGGCTCGTGCCGACTGGCAAGAGCGCAGCGCTGGTCGCGCTCTGCTCCAGGAAGGACGCTCGCTCGAAGGCGTTGTCACCGAACAGAACGCTGATGGTCTGCTGATCCGTCTGAGCCACCGCGTCGTCGGCTTCGCGCACTGCCTGGAGCTGTCGTCGGACCTGGCCGTGCTGCGTGCGTTCCGCCAGCAGTTCCCTGTTGGCAAGCGCCTCAAGTGCAACGTCATCGGCGTGGACGAGGACAAGAAGTTCGTGCATCTGTCGCTCATCCACACCGCTCGTGAGCAGACGACGCCCAAGGTCGGCGCCGTGCTGAACGGTCTGGTGAGCACCAAGATGTCGGCGATCAAGCCACCGTGCGTCATGGTGCAACTGGGCGCCACTGGCTACGGCCGCGCGTGCGTCACGGAGCTGCTGCCGCCAGCGCAGTGGGCCAGCGGCATGCACGAGCTGCCTCAGTTCGCGCACAGCCAGTTCGTGCGCTGCGTGGTGCTATCGAGCGACAAGAAGAACACGGAGCTGTCGCTGCGTTCGGACGCGTTGGCCGATCCAAAGGCCTACGTCGCGGCTCAAAGCAAGCCATTGGAACGCGCCGTGGGCGACCTCGTGCCTGCGATCGTGGCCTCGACGGCTGCCAACGGCTGCTTCGTGCGCGTGGACCGTCAGACCACCGCGCGTGTGCTGCTGCGTGACCTCAGCGACGACTTCGTCACTGACCCAACGGCTCTGTTCCCCATGGGCAAGCTGGTGGCTGGTCGTGTGGTCAAGCAGACGGCCAAGGGCTTGGAGCTGAGTCTCAAGGCTTCGGTCGTCTCGGACGATGTAGCGATGATCAAGTTCAAGGACCTGCGCGTGGGCATGACCGTCAAGGGCACCATCACCAAGGTGCAGCCTTACGGCGTGTTTGTGAAGGTGGAGAAGAGCAACATCAGCGGTCTCTGCCACATCTCGGAAGTGGCTGACCAGCGCGTGACGCAGCCGCTGGACCAGGTGTTCAGCGAGGGTGACTACGTCAAGGCCAAGGTGCTCAAGATCGAGGAATTGCGCGTGTCGTTCGGCCTCAAGCCATCGTACTTCGAGGGCGAGGAATCCAGCTCGGAAGAAGAAGACGATGATGAAGAGGAGGACGCTGAGAACGGGGACGACGACAGCGACTCGGAAGATGAGGAACCTGTGAAGGAAGTGAAGGAGGTGGCTGCCAAGAAGGAAGTCAAGACTAGGGCTGTGCCAATGGACGTGGATGACGGCGAGTCGTCGTCCGAAGACGACGAAGCGGCGGCGCCACAGGTCGGCTTCACTTGGGACGGATTTGACAGCGTGCTCGGCGGCAAGGCCAACGATGAAGAAGACAGCGACAGCGAAGATGAAGAAGCCGAGGCGACGAAGCAGACCAAGAAGCAGGTCAAGCGCAACGACGAGTGGATCGCGCTGCGCGAGAAGGCGCTCGCCAGCAACGAGCAGGTGCCTCAGAGCGCGGACGACTACGAGCGTCTGCTGGCTGTGTCGCCGCAGTCGTCGTACCTGTGGATCCAGTACATGGCGTTCCACGTGTCGCTGACCGAAGTGGCGCTGGCCCGCGATGTGGCTGTGCGTGCGACGACCAAGGTGTCGTTCCGCGAAGAGAAGGAGAAGCTCAATGTGTGGTTCGCGTACCTCAACTTGGAGCACGACTTCGGTGACGCCGAGAGCTTCATGCGTGTGTTCAAGAGCGCGCTGCAGGTGAACCCACCGAAGCGCGTGTATCTGCACCTGGTGGATCTCTACGACCGCGCTGGGGAGCACGAGGACGCCAAGGCAACTCTGGCGACGATGCAGAAGAAGTTCAAGCAGAGCAAGCAGACATGGCTCAAGGCTCTGCAGCTGCAGGTGGCGCAGCGCAAGCACAACACGGCGGCTGAGACGCTGCAGCGCGCCCTCAAGAGCCTGGCGCCACACAAGCACCTGGTCGTCATCCAGAAGTATGGTCAGCTCATGTACGAGCACGACGCCGTCGAGAAGGCGCGTACGATCTTTGAGGGCATCCTCGCGAACTACCCAAAGCGCATGGATCTGTGGAACGTGTACCTGGACAAGGAAGTCAAGTTCGGTGGCGACCACGCGTACGTGCGGCAGTTGTTCGAGCGCCTCTTGGCCATGGAGTTCAGTGCCAAGAAGATGAAGTTTTTGTTCAAGAAGTTCCTGGCGTTCGAAGAAGAACACGGCGACGAAGCTCGCGTCGAGCATGTCAAGCAGCTGGCCGCCGACTTCGTGGCAGCGGCGGCGGCGGCCACGGGCGGCAGTGCTTAAAGTGCTTACTTAGTGCGCGTGCCTGCCGTGTGTAGCGATAGAACAGAACCCTCCGGGAATGGAACTCCAATAAATATAACTCGATTCTGCGCGTGGAAACTCGTTCAATTACGAAGCGAGCGCTCTGCCCGGCGCGATGGCAACGCGAAACGACTCGCGACTTTGTCCGTTGCCGGAGCCGAATAAAGCCACGCTGCTGCTGCTGTGAGCAAGGCCACGGGCGTGGAGTGGGCGTTGGTAGAATTGCCGCGGCGTGCCGCTTGGAGCAACGCTGGTGACGGTGACATGGGCGCTTGGCGCTAGGCCGGGGCATCGCTAGCAGCTCGTAGCAGCAGCACCTTTCCTTCCAAACTAGCTGAGCGGAACCACACGTTGTCAGTATCATGTCGCGAGAGCAGCGGAGAGGCTTCCATTCGGCGTTCGAGTGCTCAGATGCACTCGATCTCGGAGTAGACACGACCGAGGCTTCCGACAAAGTCGACGTGGGGGTGCCCGATGCGCGCACTGGCAGTCGCGTGGGATCCACAGCACGGCCACGCAAGCTGTCGAACCAAGCCCAGGCGTTCCTGCGCAAGACGTCCGTGATGTTGGCCGACCCAGAGTCGGTCAACACGATGCTGTCCAAGGCAGAGGTCAAGCGCCTGCGTGCGTTTGAAAGCAAGTACTTGGCGCGACCGGTGCCCCGCGTCTCAGCAGGCCCTATCAGCGTGCGCTCGACGCCACAGGAGCAAGCCAGCGACCGCTCTATCAAGTGTTCGCAGCTCAACTCCCAACAGCACCCAGTTCCACAGTGGTGGCTCGATACGCGCGAGCGATTGCGTCACATGACCAAGCACGCGGCATTTCGAACAACGCTCATGTGTGTCATCTTGGCCGACATGGCGACGCTCGCGTCCGATAACAAGACGCTTGGTGCACATGTCAAGGTGGCCGACATTGTGCTAACGCTGCTGATTGGTCTCGAGATTGTGATTAAGATGGTGGCGTTTGGGCTCTGGAGCGACCGCAACTCGTACCTGCGTAAATCCAAATTTCGTATCCTCAACATTGTGTGCGTCGTCGCGAGCTTGTTGTCGCACCTCGGTGGCGACAACTACAAATTTCTGCGAGCAATCAAGCTGTTCCGCTGCCTCACCATGTCTGCGGGGCTTCGCCGCATCCTCACATCGCTCATACGCGCCGTGCCCTTCTTGGCCAACGTCGGCACACTCACGCTCTTCTTTCTCTTGGCGTTTTCTATCTTCGGGCTTGAGGCCTTCCATGACGCGTTCAGCCGACAGTGTGCAGTGGATTATGAAAACTTGCCTGCGCTGCCGCGCGTGTACTGCAGCGACAACAGCAGTTGTGGTCTGCAAGATCAGCTATGCATGGCTTTCGGTCCTCCGTCCAAATACGTCAACTTCGACAGCGGCATCTCGTCGATCTTCCTCGTCTTTCTCGTCGTGGCGCAGGATGGCTGGGTCTCGGACATCATGGAACCGGTTGTTGAGTACTCGTCCCCCTGGAGTGTGCTCTTCTTTGTGCTCATCGTGGCCTCGATGGTCTTCTTGGTCGTCAACCTTTTTGTGGCTGTTATCACGACGTCCTTCATGGGATTTTCCGGTGAGATAGAGACCAACCACCAAGCTATGTACATGGGCAAGATGTCGCCAGCTGTGGAGGAAGCACGCGTGAGTCTCATCATGGGCGCCACACTCGCCATTGAGCAATCGCTTCAAGACAACGATGCAGACGATGTCGATGACACCAAGTCGACAACAACCACTTCGATGACCGCCAACGGCAATCGACTGCTTAGCAACCAGTCCTTCGCGTCCCGCAATAGTACAGGCTTTGTTCGCCAAGATTTCGTCGACATGCTGGCCAAGACGCATCAGTGGCGCTCACTGCGCAACCTCACGGTCGAGACAGCGATGGAAATGCTGCAGGGGGACGCTGAAGTTGCTGGCGACTTCATGTTGCCGTTGCCTCTGTACGAAGGCATGGCTGCAAGGGGCTCGTCCAGCGCACCGTCGGTAGCTGGAACAGGTCGAGTAGGCAAGACTGCGCGGTACTCGGAGCGTACCAGCATCGACGCGCCCAACGCTGTGTCATCAATGTCGGTGCAGCAGCTTCTCACCATCAGCGAGACGTCAGGCGAGTCCGTGTCGCGATTTGTTGTCGGTCTGCAGCGCATCGTCTTCTCCCGGCGCTTCGACGACTTCATCACGTCGTGCATCATCGCCAACACGGGCTTCCTTCTCATTGAGTACCCCGGGATGGGGCCAAAACTCACGCAAGTGCTGAGTGTGACTGAGTACTTGTTTGGTATCATCTTTTTTCTCGAAATGGTGCTCCGTATCATTGCCATGCGCGGTGTGCGTCCATATCTGCGCTCGACGGAGCGGTTTTTCGACATGATCGTCGTACTGTGTACGAGCATCAACATGGTGCTCAACCAGCTCGAGACGACCTACAGCGGCCTCAACAGCGTGTCGTCTGTGCGTACGCTCCGTGTCGGTCGCCTCATGATGAAGTGGGAAGGCACTCGCAAGTTGGTTCAGTCCGTGATGAAGTCGTCGCGGGCGGTCATGAACGTCGTCGCCTTCATGCTGCTATTTCATGTCGTCAACTCGATCACGGCAATGGAATTGTTTGGAGCCAACCGCTTGAGCAGCGAAGGTCAGCAGCCACGCTGGAACTTTGATTCGTTTGGTCGTGCGTTCCTCACGTTGCTGCAGGTCATCACGGGGGATCAATGGTCCAGTATCACGTACGACGCCGTGGATGCCGACAACCCTCATTGGTTCATGGTACCGTTCTTGATCATCAACTTTATCATTGGCCAGTACGTCGTCCTCAACCTGTTCATTGCCGTCATCCTCGAGAACTTCGCTATCTCAGACGAAGAAGCTTATCAGCTTCAGCTGGAACAGATCATTGCAATCCCGAAAGAACTCGACATTTACGAAAAGATCGAGGAAGTGGGCGTCCGCGCATTTGGTGAAATGGACCAGCTCGACCACGTTAGCAACGTCAAACTCCGAATGTTCCTTGGTCTGGACGACGAGAATGACACGGCTGGACGTAGCCACGAGCAAGCATCTAGCAATCGCGAACGCATGGGCGCTAGCGGCTCTCAACGGTGGAAACAGCAACGTGGTGGCCCCAACAGCCCGTGGCATGAACGCGCGTGGATAGCATGGAACAATGTGTGTCGTCGGATCGTTGCTAGCGTGTGGTTCTCACGCGCCATCCAGTTTGTCATCGGCGTCAGCTGCGTGTGCCTGATCATCGAGAGTCCACACCCGAACGTGAGTCCGACGCCTCCAAGTCCTGACATGGTGCTGACGCTCAACGTTGTCAACAAGCTCGTGCTGACAGTGCTGCTCTTGGAATTCTTTATCAAAGTCAGTGCCAACGGTTTCGGATGGAGCTACGTGCGTTTGATGCTGTTCCACCATGAAGACCGCCTCGGATACGTTCGCAAACAGGCGTACATCGAGGACGGGTGGAACCAGCTGGATCTGGTGCTGCTCCTGTTTGCACTGTTGGATGAGAGCCTGTCCGCGGCGGCCCCCAACCTATCTGTAGCTCGCGTCTTTCGATCTGCCCGCGTGTTGCGTCCGCTTCGCGTGCTCAACCAAAACCGTGAAATGAAGCTGGTGCTCAATGCCGTCGCGCAGTCGCTGCCTCATGTTGGCAACGTGTTTGCGCTCTGCTCTCTCGTCTACATCATTTTCGGTGTGGTTGGGCGCAGTTTCTTTGCTGGTAAGCTCTACTCGTGCAACGATAGCAGCGTGCTCACACGCGATGAATGCGTTGGCTTTTACTTGGTGGCTCCCGATGGTACATTGGCACTACAGGAAGCAACTGCTCGTGGCGTGCAGGGCTCGAGTATCCTCATGCCTCGTGTGTGGTCCAATGCCCGCTTTTCGTTTGATCACATTGGCGCAGCGTTTCTGTCGCTCTTGGAAATGACAACGCTCAAATGGATCGACAAGACGTTCGTGGCTATGGACATCATGGGAACCAACATGCAGCCGCAGACGGACGTTTCACCACAGTATGCGCTCTTCTTCGTGCTCTACGTCTACATCGGCGCTCTCTTCGTCGTTCGGTTGTTTGTCGGCGTCTTAGTCGAGCAGTTTCAGCGCAACAACGGCACGCAGATCCTGACCGAGAGCCAAAAGTGCTGGGTCGACCTCGAAAAGTTCGTGCTGCTGCTCAAGCCACTCAAGCGCATCCCTCGTCCAACCACGCGTCTCCAGAGCAAGCTCTTTGACATGTGTCAGCACCAACACTTCGCCACCGCCGTGTCCGTTGCCATTGTGCTCAACGTGGTCTTATTGCTCGTCAATCCAGGAACGCGATCGATCACCGACACGTCTTTCCTAGTAATCGAGGCAGTGTTTCTCGCTGTATTCTCTGTGGAAGCAATTTCGAAAAGCCTGGCGTTCCGGCACTTCTACGTGTTCTCATGGCACGGCGCGTTCGAAATACTAATTCTTATCGGCTCGATCGTTGCTTTCTGCCTCCAGTCCGGTTACCACAGTTTGCTGCAAGCCGGTCGGATCTTTCGCATCATGCGTGTACTCCGCTTCGTCAAACTTAACCGCGGAGTGCATACAATCTTCCAGACGTTCCGAGGCTCGCTCCACTCGATCGCCAACATCTTCTTTCTGCTCTTTCTCATCATCTTTATCTTCGCCGTCATCGGTCGGCAACTGTTCGGTGGCATCCGTCTCGGATCGTCGCTCAACCACTTCTCCAACTTTCGCTCGTTCGGGTCGTCTGTGAGGCTGCTCTTTCAGATTCTATCAGGAGATGACTGGCACTTGACGATGACCGACTGCATGGTCACAACGCCATCGTGTGTCGAAGGGTACAATGAGAACGACGAATGGGTTTCTGACTGCGGGACGGCTTGGGCAGCTGTGCCGTTCTTCGTCACGTATATCTTGTTCGTTGTGTTCGTTTTCCTCAACCTCTTTATCGCCGTCATTCTCGAGAATTTCCGAAGTTGCTACCTCAAGAACGACATTTGCGCCATCTCACTCGGTGACTTTGAGACGTACCGCGAAGTCTTCGTCCGCTACGACGTCGACAACTCCGGTACGATCCCGCTGTGGCAACTGGCGCGATTGCTCAGTGAGCTACCACCTAGCTTGCGCATCGACCGGAATCAACAGCGCACAGCGTTTCTCCACATCCGCACCCAAGCGCAAGCACTGCTCGACCTGCCCAAGGCCAGTCAGAAGCGACCGTTCTTCAACGAGCTGCTACGCATCTTGTGCATCCATCAAATGGGCATTCGCTCGCTTCCGTACGAGCAACAGCGTGACCGCGTCAAGCAGATCTTCATCTACCGCACCAAAGTGGCGTCCATGATTGTGGAGTCGCTCGTCAAGGGTTACCTGCAGCGACGCAAGATACGACTGGCAAAGCACAAGACGGAGGCACCGAGTGCACCCAGCGACGCTGCAACAGATTTGGAGCCTACCAAGCCACAAAGTGAGCAACAGCAGCAACAAGATCATCGCGAACCAGGCGACGGAGGGGGCGAAGAAGTGGTAGAGAAGAGGAAAGAAGCAGCGTTAGTGGACGAGACGGCAGAAAAACAAGAAGAGCAGAAGCCAATAGCACCTGTCGAAGCGTCGCCGTCTACTACGGAGCCACCGGGACCAAGCGAGTCGCAGCAAAGCGAAGAGAACTCCGACCTGGCTCCATCAGACACTCACGATGAAGATGCCACCGACGAAGATGGCGTGGATGGTGGTGAGCATCACAGCCATCACCGTCATCATCATCGCAAGCACCACAAACACCACAAGCACCATCATCATCACCACCACCATCGCCGAGGAGACAGCCACAAGCACAAAGTTCACATTGACGAGAACGAAGACGAGAGTCAAGAACGAGAAATCGATCAGCAGGTGGCGACATCACCACGCAGCCACGGCACCGCGTTGCGTCACGAAAATGAACAAATCGCAGCAAATAGTGCACCGACAACAACTGGGGCGGACGCTGACGAGCCAAGTTCGGCGCTTCCAGAACTCACCAAGAAGCAGCACGACTCAACGCGCCGACCTCGGCATCACGCATCCAGTAAGGTGGTGCCCACATAGACATCAAAAACTTAGCAGGTTTAGCCCATCCAAGGCCTATAGGAAATCGAATTATCAGTGTACGAGACCGATGACTGACGATTGCTCACAGCTCAGCAAACGATCGCACGGTGCGGAATGGATGCTGCGCAGGGAGCGGAGCATTGCCAGGGCGAACCGAGAGCACAGCGTCGATGCCGGCGCTCGTGGCGGCCTGGGCTTCCTCGATCACGTCCGTCACGAACAAGACCTCGCTGCCATTGTCCAGACCGAGGCTCTGGAAAATTTCGTGATAGCTGGCTGCCTCGCGCTTGTGGCCGACCTTGGTGTCAAAGTAGACGCTAAGGAACGGGCGTAGATCGCCTTGGTCCGAGTGCTTAAACAACAGTCGTTGGGCTTGGCGGGAGCCGGATGAGTAGATCCCCACGCGCACGCCATGCGCCTGCATACGCTGCAGGAAGAGCGGCACGTCCGGGTACACCAGCGCCTTGAGCTCTTCGCTTTGATAGCCCTGTTGCCAGATGTGGCCTTGCAGTTGCTTCAGCGCCGTGATCTTGCGGTCCTTCTGGATGTTCCACTTGACAAAGGCCACGATGGCCGTGCGCAACACGTTCACGTCGCCGGTGGTTGGTGGAACAGCGCCATCGTAGATGCCGTCCGCAATGTCTCGGGAGGCCTGGGCGTGGAGCGCGGCCACGTCCGCCTGGGTCGCGTCGGTCTCCCACGTGTCACGCAAGAACTGCTCGACGTTGCGCTCCGCAAACGGGAAGAGCACGTCTTTGACGAACGTGATCGGCGTCGTCGTGCCTTCGATATCGAGCAGCACATACTTGTACGACGACGCCAGGCTCGGGTGCTGAGTCTCCGTCTCGCTGGCACGCAGACGCTTGCGCGTCGACTGCACCGTCGCCTTGATGGGCGCAATCGAAAAGTCGAGCTGCAGCTTGCGCATCTCGATGGCCATGTCGAACAAGTAGTGCAGGCACTCGGCGTGGCGCTTAGCGGCCTCCCAGCTGTCGCCCCAGACGTAGATGCCGTGGCGCCGCACGAGCACAGCAGACGCCTTCGGGTATTCCTCGATCGCCTGGCGCAGCGACTCGCTCAGGTCGGACTCATGCGGCGTGTTCTCGATAATGGGAACAACGAGCTCGTCCTCGTAGCCACAGCCAGCCAGGCCTTTGATCATCTCCTGGTGCGTGATGCGGAACTCCTTCTGTCCATCAAACATGCACGTCACGAGGTTGCAGCTGTAGCCGTGGCTGTGCAGCACAGCGCCGGCCTTGCGGAGGCGATACGCGTGCAAGAATAGCGGCGAGCAGTCCGAGAGCTTGGGTGGCTTGACGGCGCCAGGCTTGTGCGTCGGCGCGTCCAGGATCGCGCCGTCCACGTCCAGCACGTACAGGTCGCTCGGCTGGATGCGCTCCTTCTGCACGGCCGAGGGCGTCATGTAGATGCGGTTGCCGTAGCGGATGCTGATGCTGCCGCCCGTGCCCGTGACCCACCCGGCCTCGAAGAACTGTCGGCACAGCTCGCACACCAAGTCGCGGAACTTGTGGTACGCGATGATCTCAAGCGCGTCCGAGGCCTTGGGGAACCGCGGCTGCAGCGCGCGTGCGCTGCGCGTGATCTCGGACAGCGACACCTTCATGCTCGATGGCGCAGTGGCATCCAGCACAAAGCGACGGAACACCTGCGCTGGCAGCGTGACGACCACGCCAGGAGGGAGCAGGCAGCGCAGCCAGCAGTCCCCGGCGTCACGCAGCTCGAGCAAGACGCGGCCGTGGACGACCGCGTAGCTGATGGCCTCGGCGCTGCAGTGCTCGGCTTGCAATGCGGCGTCGATGTCCACGGGCGCGGCGGATGCGCCATTGACGACCACGGGCGAGTCCTTGGCGGCCACGTGGGTCACCGACACGCCCAGCTCGCGCAGAATGCACAGGCTGGCGCGCTCCGTTGGGCTGTCGCGGTAGTGCAGGCGCAGCTCATGCTGCAGGTCGTCGATCGGCGCCGCAACGAGCGCTGCGTTGCCGCCGTCGACCATGATCGCGCGTTGCGTTGGTGGCCTGCGGTGGCGGCGGCTGATCGAGTGGCGCGGATGGGGCTGGTCGAAGCTGGACTTCGACCACTGGCTTTGAGCCAATCAGCGCGCGAGGATCCCGTAAAAACAACTCAGGTGGCGCCTTTTGTTGCAGATTACGTGATCGATCCACAAGAATGATGGTTTTGACGCGCTATTTGTATGGGTAATTACCATGGGAAGCAGGTCCCCGCACGAGCGTTGTTTGTTGCATTGATCGCACGTTTCGGTGGCGCTGTGGAGGAATCTTGCAACTGGTGGGTGGGTGGGTGGGTGGAGGAAGGTGTCACTCGGTGACGTGGTTGGCGCTGCCATGGATGCTGCTGGCTGTGTCATGACACGACAAGACCTTGCTCCCGCACGATCGGCAGCTTGAATCTCGCGATGCACGTGCAGTTGCCGGGGAGACCGTAGCAGACCTTCTCATCATCACAGCTCTGATGAGTTTCCTGGTCTTCAACGACCGCTGCTGCACTAAACTACCGGTACACGTTCTAGGGCATGTCCAATTGATCAAGTGAGAGAGGCTGTTACTGTAAAGGCTTCGATTGCATGGTGAAACGATAACGTTGTGCAAGAGCACCTACGATGGCTGGAATGGCAAGTATCGCGTTCACGTGGGCTCCGCCAGCTTGTTGGGTACCAAGGCTGCGCGCGAGGGTGAGCAACGCTGGCAGCGTTGGCAGTGTGCGAGAAATCATGCCTTGATTCTTCTGAGTCCCGCTCGGCATCATCGGCCAGCACGTGGCAGCCCACAGTCGCGACGGCTTAGCGAGGACAGGCGCCAATCGACGCCACTCCATGGCACAGCGCGGCGTGAATTGCAGGGACGTCGTGGCAGGTGCTGGGTTTGCTGCGATCGGTTGCGCATTTGGCTGGTCCAACCCGCTTGGGTGCACGGTGACTTTTGAGACAAGCGGTCGACGTCTGTGCCAGTGGACCTGCATCATGGAGCGTGTAACAGCCCACCCGGGTCATCCGGTCATGGTGAACACGATGAATATGCTCGCTCAAATTTTGGGCGAAACAAAACAGCCAGCTGAGCCCGCCAGGGTCTGGCCGGCCTGGTCGCCAGGCAGGGCACCGGCGGCCACATGAATGAGCGGGTTTCCACCGGCCAGGTCATCGCCATGTTCGTGGCGAGCGGCCACCACCGCGCATGCGTCCCTCGGAACGCTGCGCATTCCCGCAGACTTGGCTTCTTCCATGGCATTCCTTCCCTCCCTCCTGGCGAGCAGCTCAGCAGGAGCTTCCCTCCTCGAGGTGTGTCCCTTTGATTCTTCCTTCCATCCTGGACCGGCGCCTTCTGCCCACTGCCCGTGGAACTTGTGCTTGGTCATCCCGGCCAGACAAAGCCATCGATTGGTCCGAAGGTTGAAGCTGAGTCCAGTGACCGAGTGCTCCAGCAACGCCTTGAAGGCGTTGACTTCTTCGGCCGGGCAAGGGAACGCCCGATCGGACACAGAAACGAACGCCTTAAATGAATAAACGAACGAATGTGAATCAAGCACGGAACCAGCGGGGTGAAGTAGAATAGACGACTGTCACGATGTACCAATGTCTCCAGGAGAACGGTTGCTTCCGTCGAGGAAGCGTGAATAAATTAGGATCCGATATTTTGCTAACTAAGATGACAATCTACTACTTAACAGACTCAATGCGATCGCAGGCGCTTGGAGCGAGGAGTCGCAACGTCGGTCGAGCCGACGAGCATCTTTTCTTCCACGGGCTCGCTCTCATCGCGCGAGCGTCGTCGAGAAGCCGTGCTGTCCTTGTCCACGACCTCGCGGTCAGTAAAGCTTTCGCCATTCGAATGCATGAGCAGCGCATTGAGAACGCAAGGATACTGGCTCTTCTTGGTCGTTTGCTGGATCTGGCCCAGGGTGACGTTGACGACGGCGCGCACAGTTTGCTTGCCAACAAATGTGTTGAGGATCTCTTCCTTGCTCGACTGGCGCTGTTCTGGCTGGAGCAACAGTGCCGAGTTGAGCGTGCGTACAGCGTAGCTGCCGGAGAAGGCCTTGCGGAACTGGAAGCGGCACGTTGGGCACGTGCTACGCAGCTTGAGCCAGGATTGGATGCAGTTGTGATGGAAGCAGTGGCCGCATGGCAGCTGCACCGCTCGGCTATCAGTCGCGTGCTCGTCCGCAGCCAGTTCGCTCATGCAAATGACGCACGAGCAGTCGTCGTGTTCCGTCGTGGATGTGTTGGTGTTGTGGTCGTTGGTCGACGGCGACCAGTTGACCAGGTTCTCGAGCACCGACTTGTCGGCCGGCGCGGCGTTCTTGAGGTGTGGCGAGATGTAGCGCACCATGAAGCTCACCCACGCAGGCGTGCGGAACATGTGCAGCACATCGCGGATGCGAGCTTGCTCAGGCGCCACGTACTGCACTTCGACGCGCACCGTGATTTCCATGGTTGATGGTTTGGTGGAGTGAGTTGCTGTTTGGGATTGGTTTCGTGGAGGGTGGAGGTCTGCCTGCCAGGCTGCCAAGTTCAAAATGATCCATGCTGGCTGGGGTCTGCGCTGCTGGCCTGGGCTGGCCGGCCTGGCCGACTGTGAGCGCTGCCTCTGGCCCGGCTCGCCCCCGCCGCTCGCGCTGGCCCGCCTCGAACGCCCCACCCCGACCCCGCTCGGAGCGACCGCCTGCCTTCGTCCAAGTGTACGGAGTTTATTTTGAGGAAATCATGTCGCCACTCCAGCCTGCCACATTCGGGACCTACCCCTACTACCCTCATCGACTTCCCGGTCGCCACACACAGCAGCCGACAACCGAACAACAGTCACCTGGCAGCGGTCGTGCCAGCCCGAGCTTGACAGATGGAACCCTCTCTGCGTTCGGCTGGGTGACTGGCTGGATGGCACAGTTGCATGCAGCCACGCTCTGGGAGCTCGGTGGCCGGGCAACGCGGCCTGGAATCGAAGCTGCCGCCTGCGCAAACACAGCCACAGGCAGCCGCTCCATGCTGTCGCCTGTGGTGCTCCAAACGCTCTCCTACAGCCGCGTCGAACACCAAGCACACGGCACCCGCGCTCTGTGGAGCTGGATGTCTGTCGTTCCGTTGTCCATCCCATCACAGTCTCCGACGATGAACGCCGTTGATAAATATTTGTAGGACATTGCTGGCTGCCGACGCTGCTCGGCTGTGCCAAGTGTCGCAAGCTAAAAGTGCACATGCTTGGCAAAGATCGTGGCCATCCCTGCAGATCGGCCGAGGACCTTTGGTTGTCGCGTTTCGACATTGCCAGCCAGCTGGAATGCGTGGGTTTGGCGAGTTGGACGACATGGATGTGGCCATCCCAGATCGGCCTCGCTGGCAGACGGCAGCAAGCAACGACCGAGCGCATGCGGCATTTCATGGTTCGGTCGCGCATGGCCCGGCTTACACAGTCTGCGACGTGTGCTATCTCTGCGCCATGATTGCGGGACAGGCGAGTCCGCAGTGGCCCGCGCAGGTTCGCGGTCCAATCCTGCCATTCGCCGCAAAGTGCGCGCTGTTCTTTGGCGGGACGATGACTGCTGCTCGATTGGGTGCGCTGCTGGTCGCCAACGAAAGCAATGGCGTGGAATCGTTTCCTTCCAGCAAAACAACTGATGCAATTCGAACGCACCCACCGCGTTCCTCCTGCATTGACTGCGCCATGCCTGCATGCTTGAGCTCATCCTGACAAGGCAACGACAGCCAGCCCAGCAACTGAGCCCATGCCGAGCAGGTTGGCAAACTCCGCGACAGGGGAGCACGCGGACAAATCACGACCCTGCACACGGGAATTTTGTGCGAACCGAACCGTGCCTTAGGTTCCTCAGCCAAACGGACCTTCTCTAAATCAGTACCTGAAGCGTCCCAGGTCCTGAATTTGGGGCGTGATGACGCTGGAGCGCGTGTGCACCCAGCACCGTGGGCACTTCCCGCTCCCGCGCTCCTCCCCGAATTCGTCGAGAACTCGATGACTCCATCTGCTGCTGTGACATCATCCAATCCGCGACCAACAGCCGTGTGCAAGCTGTGCATGAGTGTTGATGGAGCGCGCGTGAGCTTGGATGCCCCATCATCGGGCCGGGCCGACTGCGCATTGCCAAGCGCCGCACTGCACTGTGGTGATTGTGAAGAGCGCACTCAAGCCTCGGTAAACGTCCAGCTCGCCATCTGGTGGGCGATCGCACGTTGATTGAGCATGCACTCGCGGTCATCGTGGCGTGAGCGACAGCGATTCCCTCGCTCGGCATCGGCTGGCGTGCACATCTGCACCATGCGTTGGCTGTCGTTGGTTGTGTGTGCGCGTTCGTGAAGTGAAACACGCAGCGATCAAGGTCCGCAGCGCTGCGTGTGCGTTCGCCACTTCCTAACGGGCATGAAGCATGATCGACAGCCATGTTCAACGCAAGTTCCCATTCGTTACCACCACCAACCAACCAACCAACGGAGCCGCGATCCTTGTGGCGGTGGAGCCATCGTGTGGTCCAGCGACCGCGACCAACATGCTCACACGCTCCATGCGAGGTCCGCCAGCCACGCTTTGTGCTGTCACTCGATCTGTCTCTCTTTGGCGTGTCGGATCGGACGCGATCCGCTTCAGTCGCTTTGGCTTCACTTGCCAGCGGAGCGGCAAGTCCCACGTCGCAGGGGACAGACAGGCCATTCGTTGACACGGCTGTCACCCAGAGAGCGTGTCTCAGGTCAAGAGCCGGTTGACGCGGCAAACAGCTCCCGCCGCATCTTCCTTCCTCGATCAATGTCCCGCCGAGCAAGCAGTCGATGGTGGCGTCGCCGGAAAATTGCCTTTTTCGTCCAGAGTTGCTTGAGCTTGGCGGAGCTGCAACAACGCGGCTGCCGCAGACTGGTTTCCGGGCTCCGCGCTCGTTGGCCACTGCCCACACGTGACGCAAAAGTCTTGGGCCGGGTGGGACAGCGCAAAGCCGCATGCTGGACAATAGCCTGCCGATGTGGATGCCTCAGCAGCAAGTGGGTCGATGCGCTGGCGGTCGAGCGGCACGCGCTTCAAATCGCCGTTGAACGCCTTCTCAAACGCAGCAAAGCAGAACAGATGTTCGCGGTCCCGCACAAACACGCGGTGGTCATGCCACACACGTGCTTGCTCACTTGCAAAGGCCTCGTCGGTCCATCGCGAGTCGAAGAATCCGCCCACGCGTAGAGCAGTCGTGCCTGCTCCCTCTTCGATCGGCTGTTTGCTTCGCCACTGCGACCAGGATTCTGGGAAGGCTTGGCGAAGCACGAGCTTGCCATGGCATGCTGTCCGACCCGTTCCGTCCACGGGGACTGGTGTGCGCAAGCCCATCAACTGATCCCTTGTCATCGACTCGGAGAACTTGATGACGCGCTCGTCCAGGAACGGGCTGATCACTTCAATCCCAAACGCTTCGGCGAGTTTCGCCGCCGTAAACCGCATGATTGTGGTCAGATGACGTCGATAAGCTCTCAACTTTACTTCATCCATGTGCTGGAAGAACGAATAACCGCAGAATAGCTCATCAGCGCCGTCGCCTGTCATCAGCGTCTTGACACCGAGACTTGCAGCATGCTCGAGTGCTGCGTAAACAACAATGCTGTTGCGGAGCTCCATCGGATCGAACGAGCACAATTGCTTGCTGACCCGCTCGACAGTCTCTAGAAGCTGGTCCAGCGAGCGTCTCACGACGTGATGCTGCTCCATCGAGATGCCGTCGAGCCGCGCGAAGATCTCTCTGCTGTAGCGTTGGTCTAACGCGTCATCCTTGGCCTGCACAACGATGGCGTGTCGGAAGCGCAGCAGCGGCAGGGCAGCACCACGTTTGTTGAGGCCGAAGTCACCAGTCAGTGGCTGCGCGGATGCTTCCGCCAAAATCGACGTGTCCAACCCACCGCTCAGCAAGATACCGTCCACAACTAGATGCTTCGCTTGGATGTCAAGCAGCACTTGCTGGATGAGCTCACGGCACTGAATCACATGCAGGGCTGGGGCGTCTGCCTCGCGGAGATAGTCGCACGACAGGCCATCCTTGTGGGCCCGCGCAACTCGCGACAGATAAGCGAGGTCCTTTGTGTAATGGTACAGAATCTGCTGAGGGGGATACATCCACGGGTGACGTGGAGCCATCGAAATGCGAGGTAGCACCCACTTCTTCCACGCATCCGGCGCGACCTTCGTGCTGGAGCTGTTCTGAGCTGCAGCCAACGCTTCGTCCATTTGTGTTTGTAGCACGTGGTGCAAGTCGTCGGGATGCCCACAGCTCGAATGAACCCTTCTGCGCTCTTGGTCGTCTTGGCCATCTTCCTCCTCGACGGCAAACAGCAACGCACAGCGGAATGCCAGCCACGGACCAAACTCAGGATGAACGCAAAGCTGAGCAGCAGGGCACAGTGCGACCGCTTCCGCGGCAAGCGCCATCTTTTGGGCGAGAATCATCCTCCCAGGCTCCGTGTCCGTGACCCAAAAAGTCTGCAGCATCACAGTGTCAGACTCCTCTCAAGCAACCAAAGCCAATGCGATGCACACAAAAAGGTGCGTGTTACCTGGGATGGTGATGGCAGTCCGCTTTGAGGCAGGTCGTCCACGACAGCGAGGATGTTGCGCTCAACATAGCGATCAATCGGATGCGGGGCGATCGATCCTGGCTGCGTCGTCTCGGCCTCCATTTCAGCGATGACGGCCTCCAAGAACGGCGGCCATAGGTTCTTGGTATTACCAATGAGCACCATGAGATGCGAGCGCAACGTGTCTGTCAGCTGCGGTGGCAGCTGGAAGCGCAGGAACTTGGGATCCGCCTGGCGTGCGAGCAGCGCGTTGTACTTCTCGACTGTCAGCGGAAGGACGACATCGAGTCCCCTGTGATCAATACCAACACCCAATGAGCACCACTCCACACATACAGAGAGAAAGTATCGTGCGCACGCACTTGGGGGCCAGCTTGGACTGGAGGAAGCCGAGCACTTGGGCGGCGACGCTGGGAGAAGGCTTGGTCGTCGTCATGATCTTGTGTTTGTGATGGTGGACGCATCCGCCATCTCGAGCGGACGATGGTGGAGGCGTGGCGGACGGAGGGCGGTCCGCGCCGGGATCCTGAAGAGACACTCGACGGTCGAGGGGAAGAAGCCGAAGCGATCGACGGCGGGGACAGCGAGGTCGACCAAGATGGCGGGCTCCCTCATGACGATGCCGATGCTCATCATCAACATGGGCGCCGAGATGATCTACGTGCTGGATCAGCGCCTCAAAGCGCAGAACATCCCGCGCGACAAGAGCTCCAAAGGTTGGTGGCGCATGTGGCGTTGGATTGCGATCAGCCATGCGTTGCCATGGACTGACGCTGTGGATATGTGGGTGCTGCAGTGCTTGAGGACATCATCAAGACGATGCATAACGAGAAGTTCATGGTCGAGCTGTTCAAGCCGCACCACATGTACTCGAACGTGTCCACGCGCCAGATTTTCGACCGCCTCGCGCACTCGTCCATCATGCGGCTCAACACCAACAGCATGGACAAGGTGCGGGCTCCGGACGTCCTTGTGAACACGCCAGCACTCGATCGAAATGACTGACATGTCGGATGCGTGTGCTTCCTGCAGCTCTACGACCTCATGCGCATGGGGTTCAAGTACCAGTTGGTGTCGTGCTCGTCGGCCGATGAGCTTGTGCAGGTGACGATGAACCACCTCGTCAACACCAAGTCGCTCATTGATTCCGAAGAAGTGAAGCGCCTGATCGACGAAACCATTTTGCTCACGTCGCAAACGTTCGGCCCCATGCGCCCGGCTGACTTCTATCTGCTCAAGCAGTATCTCTGTCGGTTCTTCCAGGACACGCGCATCAAGGTGTCGCTCTTCCTGCAGAACGGCATTCAGGGCATGGACGGCACGCTTGCCATCCGCTATGACGGCTACACAGCCACTGGCGGCAAAGTGCCAGGCACGATCCGATACTTTGATGACGACGGACGTGTGGAGGAGGAAGATAAGTTTGCGATTGCCAGTGGCGAGGACACCGTGGAGGCACCAGACGTGCCGATCCTCGAACGCGAACAGATGAATGCCAACCTGGGCTACAACATGTACGAGGCGGACTCGCGCAATGCCGCGTCCAAGTCGACCAAAGACATGATCGCCGACGCAAAGCGCGGTGGCGCCAAGGGACTGCAAGGGCAGCGACAGCACAAGACGTTCAAGGCGACGGCAGCAGACGGACTCAACTTGCTGGCCGATCTTCTGGGATCCAGTTCCAAGGATTTGGACGGTGCTGATTCCAAGACATTCAAGATTCACTTGTTCCCCGACGACGGTCACTCAAAGGGCGGTGACGACGACGACGCGGACGAGAAGGCCGTGCCAACTATCTGGATTGACGCGTCCAGTGACCGAAAGCAGAATGCAGACTCGATCTTGCAAGAGTTTGGAGAAGCAGACTCGAAGCGCGAAGGCAAAGTGGAAGCAGACGACCTGCTCAAACTGATGGATTCGGCGACGTGACGCATAGATCTGTCCTCCCACGGCAAGCGTGCGGTGTCCAATTGATTCAGAAGTTCATCAGTAGTCGATCGCCAAGTTAACGAAGAAATTCAACACAGGTCCATGGCATGTGTTTCTCATGTGCGTCAAACATTAATTTCAGAATTTCTCCACAAACCGCAATCCAGAGAAGCAAACAAAACACGACCACGCAACGCACGAGACCCAGGTCTACGATAGCCGTGTTGTCTGGAAGCACTTCATGCACTTGTACGCCTTGGCCCCTGCTGGCAAACTCAGCAGCGTGCTGCAGTTCTGGCATCGCATCATCTCTTGCGCTGTGGCAACAACAAACAACAAAAAACGGTCAGTCACCTCGTTGTCCACGTCACTCGCCACCCAGTTAGCATTCTCGCTCGCTTACTCGTCGTGGTAGAGAGCTTGGACACGCCCTGACACGCAGGGCACTTGACCGCCGACGCGCCCTGCTTGACGATCAAGTGCTTTCCACAGTGACCACAGCTCACAACCTTGGTGTCGCGCACGTCGACCTTGGAGCTAGATACCGTGGCAGAGGGGGCGTCAGCATTCCAGCTCGCACGCAACGCGCTTTCGGCCGACTCGAGCGACGACCGGTCGCTCGCGCCTGACGGCAGCGCTTTCATTTGTGGCTCCGACTTGCGCTTCATCACGCCGGCGTTCTCCTTGCAATACGGACACGTCAGCTCGCTGGCCGGCACTCCAGGCGGCGCAAACAGCTTCTGCGAGCAGTTGATACATGTGACAGCGCCTTCGTCGCCCTCTTCACTGCCAACACGCTCTTCTTTTTGATCCAAAGCCTCGCTTCCAAGCGGCCGATAGCATGACGTGCACGGGAAGTGCGTGGGGTCGCTCGTGACGGGCACGTTGACCATCGCCATGCAGTGCAAGCAGCGCACCGGCGTCATTTCGCGATCGTCCACCTGGAAACTGCCGTTGTCAAGCTTGTTCGACCGCGCTCCTTCCAAGTCGGATCCATGAGGCGGTGACATCGCTGGGCTGGTCAGCGCGTCGGCCTGGCCCAAGAGCTTGAGCAACTTGGTTGCCTGCCTGCGATATCGAATCCACTGTGACGCAGACACAAACTGACCGAGCGTCGACACGAGCTTCGAGTACTGCGCGTGGTTGTACAGCGCGGCGCGCGACGAGTACGAGCTGGCACACTTGGACAACAGCTGCAGCGCAGGAGCAATGTCCTGTTGAAGGCGGAAGGCCCCCGAGTTGACGAGCACGTGCATCGCAACGTCAGCGCACCAGCTGGAGGTCTCGGCGCCGTTGTGGCCGTATCCAGCGGCCAACGCCACGTCGATGATGGCGACCATACCGTTCATCGTGTATAAGCTTGAATCCAGCGACCGCAAGCCATGCGTTCTGAGGAGCTCGCTGAAGCGGACCAACACGTCAGGATTCGCCACAGCCATCGCTGCAGGGTTGTTGTGGAGCGTGATGAGGCCCTCGCAGGCCGCAACAAACAAGTCTTCCGATTCGTGATCTGGGAAGCTGGCCACGATGTTGACAAACACCTGCAAGACCCGCTGCACGTGTCGCGCAAACTTGACTAGGTCGGCGCGGAACGATTCCTCCAGCGAAATTAGCGCGTACTCAACAAATGGGAGGCCGTCTCGGAGGATCTCCAGGGCCTTGGAGCGCATGTCGATCGTCGACTCGGACGAAAACACGGACGGCAACCATTCCAGCAGCACCAGCATTGGATCCAGCACGGTCGACGTGAGCAGCACCTGCTCGCGATCCATGTACGTTCGGCTGATGTCAAAAACGATGGAGCACACCATGCATGCGACGCGGAAGCGCGTCCAGTCGTGCTGAAGGATCTCGGCGGGGTCGTCCATGTCCGCGTCGAACGTGCGCTTGAGCATGGCTTCGAGGGAGGCGAGGAAGTCGTCCGTCATGAGCATCGCTTCCTTGCCCGCCTTGCCCCCCTGGATGATCGATACAAACAGCTCAAGCATCTGCAGCGTCTCCATCGTCGGGCTGGAGAAGCCCATGAAGATGTCGACCAACACATCGATGCCGTTCGCCTTAACCAAGCGCTGGATGTCGTGCGTGCAAAGCACCTTGAGCACATTCTGCGCGCCGCTCACAACGTCGACTGATGGATTTGGCGACTTGCGTTGAGCGTGCAGCAGACTCACCATGCTTTCGATCACGCCTTGGTTGACGAGCTTGGCGCTCATCGTCGGCCACGCGACCATGATGGTCGTGAACCGCACGATGACCGCGAAGTGTTCTTCGTCCACGCTTCGATCCGTGTCGCGCAATATGCTCAGCAGCATCGATGAAGTGTCCAGCACGGTCTCGCAGCACTCATCGGGCAACGTGCCGACGTCGGATGCGTCGAGGAACGCGCAGATGAGGTCGCAGCGCTTAAAGAACGACTCCGTCTTGCCCGTGTGGTCCATGTCCAGCAGCTGCTGTCCGATGATCTGAAGGAACGCCACATCGCGTTGGACAGACGGAGAGCGGAGTTGGTCGAAAAACTGGTGCAAGATGGTGGCGTCGGTGACGCCGTCATGCAAGATGTTGACAGCGTTTTCTTGATGGCGCTCGGTGCCCTTCTGCATCCAATACAGCAATGACACCGCCCCATCCACGGCCACCTGTTCCATCTGCTCGTGATCCAGCTTGTGTCCATCCTTCAGCAGCAACGCCAGTGCAAGGACTCCGACGACCGACGTTCGAGGATCTAGGTCCGTCAAGAACGTAATCAGCTTGGAAATGAGCATGCTCTGCTCCATTTCCGTCAGACCTTCCTGCAGCTTCTCAGGGTGCGAGAATACGATGTCGGTGAGTTTCCTGGCAGCGGTGACTTGGATCGACGGGCTCTTTGCCATCACCATGACCCGGAAGGCCTGGTGCACGTTGGTCGTCTCGATCATCTCGATCCAAAGCGGGCACGTGGCGAAGTCTGACTCCACGAGCTGAAGAGCGATGTCTTCAGCGGTCTTGGCAACGATCTCGGTTGGAGACAGGATGTTGCGCAGAATGGCACTCGGTAGCACTGAGCCGTGGTCGTACAACGTCTTCCGGAACTCGAGGGGATCGCTCGCGAAATTGACGAAGATCTTGCCCGCAACACGCGCCATGCGCTGGGTCTGCTCGTCCAGTTCGGCATATCGCTGGTGGGTTTCTTCGTAGATTCGCACCAACGAGCCCAGCGCCTCACCTGATTCCAGAATGAGGAGGCGAACGCGCCGATTTGACGTCATGTGATCCAGCAGTTCCAGCGCAATATCGATGATGTCCGTGTTGTCGTCCATCTTGAGCAGCTCAAGGAGCGTGATGTGGGCTTTGGCGCTGATCAAAAGGTTGACCAGCGCCGAGTTGGACGTCTCATCGACCAAATGGCGCAACACGTACACGCAGTCGCTGAACTCTTGATCTTGAGCACCTTCAGGCTTGCGACTGGCGAACTCAATGCCGTTCGTGAGCAGCTCGAGGAACTTCAGGCAGGCCGAGGACGAGTCAACACCATACAGTGAGAGGAAGCAGTCCTTCCACACGCGATCGGCGATGAAGAGGCGCACCAATTGGATTCCCAGTGTCATGTTGACTGGGTCAGCGATCACGAAGTCAACCACGAGGGTGATCAAATCGCTCACTTCGTTCACATTGACCGCAGGGATGTAGTCCACTGTCTGCTCCACCACCAGGTACAACAACTGCATCAATGATCCTCCGAATTGCTTTTCTGCTGGTGGCAGCGCTTCTGGATTCGTGTCGATAATGTTGCGGATGCCAACCGTCAACGCTCGCAGGAACCCCTGGTCGATCATTCGAATCACGAGCTCGCGGCCACCGTGGATGGCGAATCGGACGCATTTCAATGCATTCGACCGCACGTCGGGCTCGCTGCAATTAGCGATGATGGACATCAACGCAGGGAACGACACAGGCGAGACCATGCGTTCCCGGCACTTGTCAACAAGTGCGATCATCTCGGGATTCTCTCGCTCTTTCGGTGGCGGAAGCAGGTTGGTGGCCGACTCGACGCCTGTGAAGCAGACCATGACGTCCAGACTCTTGGCACGCAACACCGGATCACGTCCCGATACCATCAGCAGCATGATGTCAAGGACGGCCTCGGTTATTGGGCGTTGGTTCTCGATCAATGCCTTGAAGTAGCGTAAACCAGAGAGACGATTCTCGTCCGGGGGAGTCTGCAGCAGGCGTTGGAAGAAGTCGGAAGCCTTCCGATTGTAGAGCTCATCGAAGATGGACGGATTGAACTCGCACAGGTTCATCAACGTCTGGGCGCACAGTGGAATGAGACTCGACTTGCGCGACAGCAGGAACGCGATCAATGTCGGGACGCAGCCGCGCGAGCAGATGTAGTCCACATAGGTGGCCGACTCGTTGCTGAAGCATTTAGTGATGCCGATGAGATTCTTCTGAAAGTCGATGTCGCCGACGAACTGGTCCTCGCCAATCACACACGCGTTGAGCTTCTTGAGCACCATCTCGAGCCCATCCAGCTCGTAGATCGTCTGCAGCACTTCCTCGTGCGCTTTAGTGTCGTCTTTGGGCACTGTGGCGCACAGTCCATACAGGATTTCGGACGCGATCGAGCAGTCCTCTTCAGTGTCGATCATCCACATCATCTCAGTAATGAAATCCTTCTGCTTCGTCACCAGTGCCACCAGCGATGGCTCCAGCGAGACCTGGATGAGCACCTGCGACGCCAACATGCGGTTCATGCGGTCGCCGTGCTGCAGGATCTTGACGAAGGACGTGATGGCTTCCGGTGGAATCTGTTGCACGCCACGAACACCTTCGGGTAGGTTCATTTCCGGGATGTGCAGGCACTCGGAGATCGTCGACAACACGGCCTCGACCGCCACATCCAGCGATTCCTGGGCGTCACCATAGACACCCAGTCCAGCGTTACCGATGCGGTCCAGGAAGTCAGCGAGGACACCACAGAGCAGCTTGACACCGTTGCTTCGCGTGAGATCCACGGCATTCTCCGTGTTCTTGCGCACGAACTTCTTCAGACATCGCACGGCTTCGATCTTGGTCTCCAGCGACGCCGGCGAGTCGAGTTCCAACATTTCTCGCAAGCGCACACCACCACCAGCAACACGCAGTGCGTTCTGACACGCTCGCGACTTGCAAATGTGGAACACGAGGCGAAGCGCTTTGCGCTCGACTTCCGGGCTCAGAGATCGCGCCATCTTCATTTCCAAGGCGCGACTACCCATCACTTGGACGATCTGGTCGCACGCACCGGATTGCGCAAACGATTCGCCCGCAGCGAGCTCGTTGCCTGCACCGTTCTGCAGCGCAATGAGACTGGCGAGCATCTCTAACGTCTCCTTCTGCACTTCCTCGGGATCGCTCGCCTTGAGGAGTTGACAGAACGAGCCCACTCCACCTGCCGCTTCGATGTCGTTCAACTGGGCGATGCGATGCAGCCCCATGCCCGACATGGTCTCTTCGCGACCATTGCGTAGCGCCATCGACAGCTGCACCAGTTGCTCGATTTTCTAGCCATGACATACAAGCAGCGTCAGCAAGCGACATCATTGCGACCACGCACGCGTTCATTGGAACAGAAGTTTGAGATTACCTCGCTCACGGTCTGCGCTTCCTCGATGAGCTTGCGCAGCGCCACGATGCTGTAAAAGTCGCCCACTTGCACGTTGCGAGCGCAGCGACTGCACACGGGCAGCTTCTGTTCGTCGAACGGCAGTTTGGCGCGATGCGTCGTGCAGTCGGCGCAGAACACGTTGCCACAGAGCCGACAGTGGTGCTGTCCACAGACATCGTAAGCAACGCCATCCAACCTCATCACCCAGATCAAACCATGCTTACCCGACGACGCAGCACACCAAATTTGCTGCTACATTGCGTGCACGCTGCCGCGTCTTCCCGCGCCAGTAGCGGCGCGAACGGCCGTCGCAGCAGTGGCGGCTGCTCATGCACGCCCGCGTAGCCTGCCGGTTCGAAGCCACCGCCAATGCTGCTCGCTTTTTTCATCAATCCCGAGCCTCCACTACCTCGCAGACCATCGGATCGAGGCGAGACCGAGCCGCTGTCGTCCGACGGACGCACATCGTGCTGGCTGCGCGGCCGTTCGTGGCGTTGCGGCATGCCGTAGCCCGTCATATCCGCAAGCGAGATGGTCGCGTCCGACGCCACTTGATGCATGATCGGGTTGTCCTGGTAGCGCGCCAGCGGATCCGGCTGGATGTGCTCGCTGCTGTATTGCTCGCCACGAGCACGCGCAGCTTGCGCGTTCGCCACGAAGCCCGGCATATCCGCGAGACGGATCGTCTCGTCGCTCGACTTGGCGCGAGCAAAGTCATTGTACGAGCCGCGGCCGTCCGTGGCTGCCGGCGGCGCGCCACGAGATGGGCGGCCTCCAGTGCCGCGCCGGTCGTCGTCGAACATGGACTGTTGCCGGGTCGGCTGCAGCTGTTGCTGCTGGCGGCGCGCCACTCGCGGGTCCGTCCACGTCGTCATCCGCGTGTTGTGGTCCACGAAGTAGACGCGTCCTTCGCGGTCCGTCATCTCCTGCCATCCCGGCGGCAGCGGCTCGCTCGACGGCAGCGTCCATGACGTCTGTTGGGTGACAAGGACACAACGCGTCAGCAGCGCAGCACGCGCAGAGACACCGGCACACCCGTACGCACCTCTCTCGTGGCGTGGTTGACGTAGAAGACGCGTCCGGACGAGTCGATGACGCGCTCCCAGCCGCCATGGTCGCGGCCGCTCATTGCGATGTGGCGCCGCTCGGTTCCTTTGTTGAAAGCGCAATGGCGTGGCTTGGACCGCCGTTATCCGGATGAAGCTCACTCGCCATCCGGATGAGCACACAAACACACCACACACCGATGAACCCATTCCAGAATCAGCATGATACCGTGGCGATCCGTATAGATACGAATACTGACCAGTGTGGATGGCAATTTGTTGCGCATATGCTACAAAAACATGCAAAAATACTTTTTATCGCCAATATGTAATTGCCTGAAACCGCACGGCCAAAATGCCGGCGAAAACATGGCGTCGTCGGCACTGTTGCCCTCATTCCCGAGATAGGTGGCTACTGTGAGGGATACAAGAATTTCGCATCCCCTCAGAAAACACGAATCCTCGATCACAAACCAGGAAACTGTCTCATCTTGCCAATACGCATATGACTCATGTGATTTGAAGTCCGAAAAAGCCTCCCACGCTTTTCTGTTTGCACCATATCGTTCCCAAATGTTTTTGATTATTGAAGTGCCCCAGAAAGGTCACAAGGGGCACCTGGTTGGCACATGACAACTTCCACGTCAGTTGCTGCCCGTTGTTGACTTAGCCCTCCAAAAAATCTGGACCTTGTTCCCGCTGGGCCTCCGTCGGCATAGCACATTACAGCCTCACTTTCCAAGTTGCCACATTCAAGCAAGCCACAGCACCCGCCCCGACAATCACGGTGTCACAGCGCAGCGCCACGACCCCGGCAGTCATTACCAATCGCCGAGTGCCCATTGTGGCTACTGATGTCATTGGGCGACTTCAGTCGCAGCGTCAGATCGACGACGTTGACCTCGCCCTCAGCGCTGGCGATTACGGTGACTATACTCAAGCTCGTGATGAAGAAGTCCATGATAGTGAGAGTCCGGTCATCGATCAGTTTGTGCACGAGCTCGGACAGGACGCGTTGGAATCGCTAACCAACTTTGACGCCGCTAGCTTCGATCTGCTCTGCGAATCGTCGAGGAAACGTTGACGCCGGCATGGACACTTGGTCGTGGTCGGCGACATGCCAAATCGGCGAAGGATGCGTTCATGATGACATTCGTTGTGCTCAAGTACTGCGACACATGGCAAAGCATGCCAGCGACTTTCGGATACAGACACCAACATTCGAGAGGATGATCATGAAGGTGAGTGCCCATAACTAGCAGACATGGAACGACAGTACTAATGTAACTGTTGGACAAGTTCTTGATCAAATTGCACCCATTTTGAAGCGTCACTTTATCAGCCGGTGACAATGACTGAGCAACGCAATCTGCGCATGTGTTTTCCCAACCACGCGTACGCTCTCTACGCAACGGACGTCAAATTCCAGCCATGTTGTCGCCCGACAGGGCTCTTTCCAGAACAGAAGCGTTACTGCTCGGGCAAGCACCACGACTATGGGTCAAGATTGAGTGCTCCGTCGCTTATCCACGAGTGGCCGTCAACGTTTCCAAGCATTACGCCGGATCGGTCAATGATCTGTCGATCTGTCAAGTCAATCTTGACGTTCACCGCGCCATGCTCAAGAAAATGCCTCAAGAACTTCAACTGCCCGATTATGGCGAAGGTCATGACGAGTATCCAAGCCTCTGAGCGATGCTTGTTGACAAGGGTTATCAGGGACTTGGTTCAGTCCTACGTATCATCCAGCCATAAAAACGACTCGAGGAATGAACCTGACCCGCGACGACATGACACGTAATCGACGAGTGTCATCCGATCGAGTCCTTGTGGAAAACTTCTTTGGTCGCACATGACTCCTTTGGAAGATTGTGTACCACGTATAAGTGGAAGGAAGAGCGCTATGACATGTTTGTCATTGTGTGCTTCGCTTTGACAAATGTCCACGTAACGTTGAAGCCATTACGTGCCCAGGATTCCGAGTACCATGCCGTGTACGTGCACGATGCTTTTCCATGGTCGAGGAAAAGCCGCGAAAGCGCCGTCGTGATCAGCTGCTTCAAGGATCGCTTGCTCAAGGATCGCTGCCTCAAGGATCGCATGCTCAATCATCGATGGGGCCACGTGTTAGCCCTGCACGTCGTCGTCCGCTGACTGGGGAAGATGTAGAAGCCATTACGCACCACTTCTCGTTTGATGATGAGTCACAGGCATTTTTAAGGTCTGAATGACCAGATGGATTGGCTTAACGAGGATAATATAGTTCTCGAGGGTGACAATTGATTTAATTTAGTGGGTTATATTGGCCTAACTGCTGTGTGAATTTCTACCTGTGCTATCAACCGCCCAAATCTCACAACAACAGCAGGTGTAAACGTGCTCCGTACAACTAGATCGGGTTAGGCAGTCCGAACAAAGCGAGTTAAACTCACGGTTCAGCCTATAGCCAGATGGCGTCTAATACTATACCATGCGCACGTTTGACTCTGCGAAGGCGTCCGGGGTGGCAAATTGACGTTCACAGTGCTTCGGACCGTCAAACCCCTATCCTGTTTTGTTGTTGCTGTGAGAATTGGAAGTGAGAGAAATTTGGTTTGATGCACAGAAGTTTTCTTTGGTCAGTGCACCACAGTTTTGTTTTGCAGTTGCGCAGTAAATCCCCAATCGAATCAACTGTTTTTTCAAATTTCACCAGTCGTAAAGTTGCTCTACGAGTTGCAACATTGCGGAGCAGCAACAAAAGGGCGATACAAACCACAAATACATTCCATATGTGAACATCGTGTGTTTCTGCGATTTGTTCTTTTCGACACATTCAACTTGAATGCGATGGAAATTGAGGACTAGAAATGCATTTGTGGCGCTGGCCATGAAAAATCGCACCAGCTGGAAAATTTGCAGCTGGTGCGATTTTTCTTGCCAGTTATTTGCTTTACAGGTGCTGCGAGTTTGTGGCTGAACTGCGAGAAAACCACAAATTTGCGTACCTGAGCGACCATGCCCAAGAAATCATGATTTGATTTCTGTGTCTATTAAATCGCACCAGCTGCAAATTTTCCAGCTGGTGCGATTTTTCATGGCCAGCGCCACAGATGCATTTCTAGTCCTCAATTTTTACATATGGGCCTTGCGCAAAATGCGTGACACGAAGGCAAACGTTGGCGTTCTGTGTATACGACAGCTTGTCTGTTGTTTTCGGAGAGGCGACTTCAACGGCAAACGTCTTGAGAGCTTCTGCTTCTGCTAGCAGTAGCTCACTTTCGTGTCTTGCAAGGCCCTCGCAATTGCATTCTCAATGTCTGGGAAATTCACCACCTCTGCAAGTACTTGGCCATCACCGGGTAATCCCGAATGACGCCGTCAAATACAGCTCGTACCTGCCGTAGAGTTGTTTCACTGTTCTGGAGGAGCTTGTTCACACACTCCAGGCAGTAAAAGTCATTATTTTGATTCCCTCATTTTGAGAGGGAATCTTTTGAAACGAGTGACGAAAATGAGTACGAGCTCATCTCGTAGCGCGAGACGCTCGTGTTTGAGGACGCGCTGCGCAACTGCCCTCACGCCAAGTCGCCCGAGCAGAGCTTGCTCCAGATGTACCTGGTGAACGAGCTCCAGCCTGGATCCAGTGCGTTGGTTGAGTGTTCTGCTCGTTTTCTTACGATACAGCTGTGTCTTGTTTGGTGACGTTTTGTTCTTTAGTCAAGAAATCCATGTTCACGATGACCGTCGCGATTGTTGGCACAGGTGTGTTGGCCCTTCCCTATGCCATCAAACAACGCTTTGGTTTGCTGCTGATCATCGCTGGCGCCGTGACGACCAATTTCTTGCTGCGGTTGCTGCTCACATGCGCCGAGTTGGCACACGCGCGGTCGTTCATGGAACTGACGCATATTACGGGCGGCTCCGAGCTCGCAGGGTTCATGCAGTTTATCGTGTGCCTCAACCTGTTTGGTACGTGCGCGGGCTACGTCGTTGGTGGCTCCGAGTGGCACACGTGCGGTCGTTAATGGACGTGGCACATATCACGGGCGGCACCAAGCTCGCTGGGTTCACGCAGTTTATCGTGTGCCTCAGCCTGTTTGGTACGTGCGCGGGCTACGTCGTTGGTGGCTTCGAGCTGATCCAGCTCCCAGTGATGTGCGTTGCGTAGATTTTACGGGGAAGTGATCAAGCTGTATCTGACCAAAGTGATGATTGTAAAGTGCAAGTGAGACCAGTCAACTCACTTATCATGCATCTGCGACGCAGGCAATCTGGGGACGAGGACACCTGAACTCGCCGCTGCACATCCTGTTCACGATGGTGCTGGCGGCGGCCGCGCTGACCGTCGCCTTGGCAGCCAGTGACATCGCGTCGGTGCTGGGCGCCACCACCAATCATGTCATCTTCCTCGCGCTGTCGTCAGCGTTCTCAGTTTGTTGCAACAGCTACATCTCCTTACGATTGGTTAAAATGTCGAGTACTGCTTGTTTCCCATTCCCTGAAATGGCTGAGACAACGCTCTCATTGGGTGATGTTGGTTGGAGACAACGACGCACTTCGCTCGTACCGATGCTCTTTGGACCATGTTGTGTGACCGTCGCACGCTCTATTCGATTGTTCCGACTACACTCCATTTCTGAGTGCACCTATCCCATTTTAAAAATTTTGTCACCGCACCACGTGTAACCGCAGCGCGCGAGTCAGATGCCGACAACGACGTCTCAGAGAGTTCCGAGGGATAAGACGACGATCAAGAACAAGAGACTCGTGATATCCAAGTTGATGAATACGGAGCATACGCAAACACCATCAGGATTCAGCCGAAGAGAGGGCTTGTATTTGTTGTGGATGTTCGTGAAGGCAACACAGCACTGGAAAACGACGTCGTAGTTCGCTCGGTCCCATTTCCAGCAGGCGGAAGTGATATAGCAGATTTTCTTCAATCTGCTAAAGAAGTTCTCGACAATAACGCGGTCCTCTGCAAGTTCATTGTTGAATTCCTTCTGCTCCACCGACAGGTGGCCGTTGGTGGGATTCTTGTGTGGGCTGATACCGCGCACGTCGTTAGCAATGCTCTGTTACCCTTTATCCGCCAAGACCGCCCAAAAGTTTTGTTCTTTTGGAAATTTGGCGGTAAGGAGACCGTTGTCTTGCATCCCCGACTCATCAACTTGCTTTCGAAGCTCAGATTGGTGAAAGTCGATGTTCCTGTCGAACATCGCCTTGTCGTGGACCATGGCAAGGACATGATCGGTGACGCCGATTGCATACCCGTTTGGCAACATACTAACTTCAACCTTGACACCATACAGGTGGTGCTTTCCACGTAAAACTTTTTCTGCTCTCGATAACCTCGCGTTGAGCCGCAGTCTGCTGGAAGGTTACATCCACGGCGTACCGAGCGTAGGGAGAGTGTCTGAACTGGTGGCCTTTTGTCGCCAGATTGATCAGGGAGTACTTCTTTGACATCGCGGTGATGTACTTCTGGACCAGAAATGGATGCAGCATGCGCAGGAACGAAATTATCCGTTTTGAGAACGTTGGGCCTTTTTTGGGAAAACATCTATCAACGATTGTGCCGCGAGCCTCCATTCTTAAGAATTGCGAGCGCCATGAACACCAAATCACGACGAACTTGCGCCTAGAACCGACATCCCAGTGCGTTGCGATGTACAGCTTGAAATCAAGCCACATGAGGTTGAATTCGTCAAGAGAAGTTCGTGAACTTGTGCACGATTTTGATACCCATCGTCGCAATGTATTTGTCGAGAAAGGGAGACAGGGTTTCTCATCTGTCGTCGTCGCAGTCGGGCTTGTCGGCTGAGACACCACGTATCGGTCGGCACGAGCTCTCTCCATTTGATTCATCACTCGCGCGGCGCTGGTGATTGTGGTATCGGTGAGTTTATCTGCAGCCGTCGCAGCCGCAGTTCCACGCCGATTTGGTGTTAGAGCTGGACCAGCTCTACGGTTGACTTCACTCTGACTCCGCGATGGTGCTGGTCCAGACATATTGGCTTCTCTGGCTCGGTCCTGGTGCAGGATCGACATGGACAAGCTTGGTGTGGGAACGATGAGTTTCGATATCGGTTGGCCGGTCGACCAGTGCCTTAACTTCGAATCATCGGACGTTCAGGGCTTGAATCTGGAAAGAAGGGGGCGAAATCGAGAATGACTCTCTGACTTCGGAAGGGTGCTCCGAAAAGGTGAGAGCGGGCGGGACACGATCATATGTCGCTGTTGTAGAATCATGGCGACGCTGACGATAGCACATCTGTCTGTGCAGCTGGCACATATGCCATAAAAACCATGCGTCGCGTAGAAGTTGGACCCTGATTCTGGATGGTGGAGCTCTGAACACGATCAACGGAATCGTCTGTTTAAGGTTCTAATGGTTAGTCCATCTGGCTGCTGAATGCCTGGTGTCTGGACAAGACAAGCAAGGCAATCCTCCGGCAAGCGACGGTGACGAAAGCGATGAAGGGCTCGTCGGTCAGCCAGCAAGTAAGCAAGACCAGCAACCAGCAACCAGCAGCACCAGTAGCACTACCAGCACAACAACATAGGCTCGTATCTGTCGATCGTCAACGACACGCCGAATGAGTGGCACTGCCGCCTGGGTTCAGATGAGAAGGCGCTGAAGATCGCTGCCATCGTGCTGTCAGCGCTGACGGCCGTGCCGGTTGCGGTGACGTGTGCAGCAAATGTGGCGATCTACCTCGCAGGCGTCCCTGCGACGGCATTGGCCGCGGTGAGCAGGTCGGTGGCCGCCGTGGCAGGTGTGGCGGCCGAGACGGGGTCGGCGTCGACGTTCGCTATCATAGTGCCGCGCGTACGTCGTGAAGGAGCGTGAAGGACATTGTGTAGGAGAGCAGCTGAGATGACATAGGAGCCCTTTCTCGGCAATTGGCGCTATCGATTTGCATAAATTCCCCAGCAGACGCAAACCATCACCAACGATCCCGGTAGTCGAAGCTTGTGCGTCGACGCTGTCCACGCTTGTGCCCGGCTGTCAAATGGGATGTAAGTGTGCGGTAGAATGCATACAAGACGATTGATTAGCTTAACTTTTCTGATGTTCCAATGACAGCGCTAAACCAGCTTTGCCCTGCTAGCCTTGATGATTCGTATTCGCGTTGTTTTCTCGTGCTTGACTCCACTTGATAAGCTCTTTTGCTTGCATTTCTTGCCGAAATCGGAAGCGGATACTACTTCGAAGACAGTGCTGGACCAGCTTTTCGCTTTCTGCCTTGGTGGTTCGTATTCGCGTTTTCCCTCTTCTTCTTGCGACGATTGACGAGCTTCTGAGTGTCAGAAATCGACAGCGACATGGCTTGCATAGCAGCAAGAAGACACAAAAGCCGTGCATGAAGAGCGTCTTGCACGGACAAAATCTATTTTTTTTCGCAGTTTCAGTCACATGTACGTCCTCAACTTCCATTGCTGCTGCGTATGGATCCCCAGAATGTGCTGGCGCTTTCGTGATCAAATCATCGATCTGGGATACGCTTGCCTGGTATTACAGCTTGTCACCACCCTCCAGAACAGCCCCAATCGACATTCGCTGCGGCATTGCGACTCTCAAGTGGTTTTGTTTTACCGAGTACGTTGTGTGGTTTTGTTGGGCAGGCTTGGGAAATGTTGGTGCCTGAAGTGGTGCCATTGTTCAGATCGATGCTGGAGATGCTTCATGATGCACAACTCGATCAACTCAGTCACCTTCAGTAAGTCGCAATTTGTGTATCCCCGCAAGATCTCCGCTTTGGCTGCTTCTGGTGGATTGTTCGTTGTAGCATAGCCTCCTGGGCGATGAAAGCATTGCCAATTGCTCGCATGCATTCCAAGCCACTGCTGAATGAAGGACGAGGCAAATTCCTTGCCTTCTTCATGGTTTGTCCAAGCTTCAATCGTGCGCTGTCTTTTCAAGCAGAAATCGCCTTTCATCTTGCTGTAGTGCATTGCATTTAGGTGGTCGCGCACCAAAGAATAAGCGCTTGAAGATTAACCTGCTATTTTGACTCTGACATTCCGCATCTGGAGGGTTTTCTAAATGCTGGCCATGCTCGTCGAACTGGCTGTAGTGCGTTTCCAGACAATATTGCATTCGCGCGCACCATGGGCAATTTTCGGTTGCGTGGCAGTTGGCAAGTGCAACTCCCAGTTGGGCCGCCATCTCGCAAAGCTCGCGCAATGGAGCAACATATGACGCATGTGATGGTCATTTTATTTGCTTCTGAACATTCTACACTTGCGCGGCTCGTTGTGGGAAGTTGCGTACTCCTTTGATATTGAATCAATCGCTGCCATGGAATCATCAGGTTTCGTGTCAATGTGGACGTGTGAACGGTGCGCGTCGGTTTGTGTGGTGGCACTGTCGCGCTGACGACAGCAACGGCCGTCACTATCTACGGTTGTGGTCGCAACTGGCCTTTGTCTTGGTGTCACAATGTTGAGGGAGTCGCTGGACACTAAAGCCGACTGTCTCGGCAACTCCTTTGAGGCTTCGATTGGTTAAAACTCCACGCATATGAACGGGCTCCGTCCGTTGTGTGGGGGCTCAGTGAAGTGTGTGGGTTTCCGTTTTCTTGTGTGTGCGCCACGATCTTCCCCTGTTGTTGATGGGCGATCTTGGGGATGCTTTGACGCATGGGCGATGTCGACTGTGCGAAGAATGTTGCATGGGGTATGGCGACCAATGAAGAATTTGAAGGCAGCAATCACAGTCGTCACTTCAGCTGTCTACGCTATCGGCAGATATAGTTGGACAGCTTTACCGACAGGGACGATTATCGGCTGGCCCATGCGTTAGCTTCGCTGATGGAGACTCCAGCTCTTATTCGACAAGCACAGACCGAGATCAATTGGAGTGATGTCATGGCCTCTCCGGCAACGGTGCAATTTGAAATTACGCTTGACAATGCTTTTTGCAAGTGGGATTTGGTGATGGCCACAGTGCAAATGGGTATGAGCACCGCTGTGGCGATCACAGTCCGAACATACGAAGATGGGTTGTACATTGATCAGTTGCGAGATCATGGTGATTTTCACGTCGGATGAGTGGCATTCAGCCAGGAGCTAGATTGCACCCTGCAAAGATCAAGTACACAATTTCCTACAAGATCTTGCTGATCGAAGCGGCAACACTCATCCACGGCATCACAAGGTACACAAACGCACGATGGCTGTTGACTGGGTCGCGGAGAATAAGCGTAGCCTGAATGCTGAACCGTTTGAAGCAGTGTCTCGTGTCCTGACCAGCTACGGTGTTCATCTATGCAAAGGGCCGTACGGCTGTGTCAAATTCCGATTGATTGCTGCGATTGTCGCTGTTTATTTGACGGCGTTCCCTGATTTTCGGACACTTGTGACGTCGGAAACAAATACAGCGATTGAGGAAGATTTGGCGCGGATTGTATTGGAGAAGCGTGTTCCTTCACTCCGGTGACTCAATACGGCAGTGATCATTGGATCACAGCGTGGCTGGCAGTGTTTTATCCTTTTTGGCTGGTAATAGACAGTCGATCGGAGGCGGACTTCCTTTAAAACATGAGTACCAACTTCCGACCAAAGTGCACAGACGATGGGTCGAGCAAGAGATGCGTGGATCAATTGTATAGACAGTCTGGATGATGGACAAGGTAGGCAAGCATATGACGATGAAGAACGAGTAAATTGGCTTGAGGTGTATCCAGGCGCTTGTTGCGCGATTACAGTTCAGATACGCATGACACGATGTGGGAAGAAGAAGCTGTCACCATGTCGAGGTCAGTTGAAGTTGTTGCGCAGCGCGATGGCGCAAGTAAACGGTCGATGGTGAGATGTGTTGGAAGTGTTCCTCACGACCACGGATTCAAGCCAAGGAAAGGGGTGCACAATTTTGGTTGACGCAATGGTGCGCCGCACCAATAACGGGCGTCTTGGTTTTTTTCAGCGACTCATAGGTGTCACTTCGCCGCGTGAAGGAAGATGTGTTCGCCCACGCGCATCAACGGACGTTCACCCCCAATAATGCTGCGTGAAAGGTTTTGTACGAGCAGACTGGAATTGCAAACGTGTTGGGGGAGCATGATGAAGCCATGTCGGTTCTGGTACGAGATTCCAGATAATTTGGTATGTCACCGAACAAGAGTACAGAACAGAGTGGTGGTGAGGTGGGTCGGTTTTTGAAAAGATGTACAGTAGGAGTTTCAAATTTGCATAGTAGCATTAGTGGCTAGAGTGGCGCCCTACTATTTCGTAATTTACTCCCCCTCTTTCCTTCGAGAGTGCAAGTCCCCAAGAGACGCGTCTTTTCACGTGCAAGAAGCACGCAGCACCAAGCAAACAAGGCAAGTACTAAGCACTACAACACAGGGAGGAGACCTTCTTACGAGCCCAACAGCCACATCAAACAAGATCAACGTTCGTCTAGCCTCTTCGTGTGTGAAGGCCAAGACTAAAGGCCCTAGTGTAGCACTGTGAGACCGGATTCATAGAATCGAAGATTCACAGATTGTAAATAAAAGAGCATTGTCATCTAAGCGTTGATGAAGATTTGTTGGTGTTGCCGTTGAAGCCGATCCAGCCACTCATACGCCTAGATCAAGCTGAAAATGCTGGGGCGCTAAACGACAGATGCTTCGCCGTGGCTGCCGGAACGACACCTTCATTTTTCGGCGACGATCAAGACTTGCTCTTGCCAGAAGCCATCACCTGCTGTTGCGCTGGCTTGTCGTACTCATCATTATCGTCAGCGTGGTCATCAGCTGCGCCGGCATCCCTCGCGCCAGCACCAGCGGTTGTTACTTTTGCACTTTTGCTGTCAACGCTCGGCTGCTGCGACTGCGGGTCTTCAGTGGCGCCACCGCCGCTATCACTGTCAGTTCTGGTGACGGGTTGCTCAGCGCTCAGCTGCTGCGGTTTTAGGTCTTCGGCAGCGACAACACCAGAAGCACTGGGCATCCGCGGCGGTGAATGCATGCTTGCATTGGTATCAACTCTACTCTCAGCGCTGGATTACTGCTGCGCCGGCGCGCCTGCCATCACAACAGCACTGGCCACCTGTTTTGGGGCGTCTTCGGCGCCATGGGAGGCTCCAATGGCATTGCCGGGCGGCTGCTGTTGGGATGCGTCACCCGCATCAGCACTAATGGCTGCATTGGGCACCTGCTGCGGAGCCTCTTCTGCTGCATGGGTACCGATGCCAGCACTGGGTGGCGGCTGTTCAGGCTCGTCGGCAACCACAACACCACCGGCACTAATGGCTGCACTGGCCACCTGCGGCAGGGTGGCTTCTGCTCCATAGGCACCACTGGCACCCCAGCACTGGCATCTCTTCCAACACGGGACGGCTGCAGGGGATTGTTTTCAGACATCTGTCATACTACTCCGAGAGTTTTTTTTGGACTTCTTAAAAAGCAGCTGTCAGACAATCCTCTGCCGGGAAAATCCCTGTCGAACTCGTCATGGCTGCCGGACACCGTAGAAGACAGGCAGAAAGCACCACGCGAGGTCCAGTTCATTTTCATTTCGCCCAAGTCGAGAAACAAGTCGATAAACAATGCCTGGAGATCAAACGTCCAACGAGAAAAGAATTGTAATCATGTTCGAGCTTCTTCGCCTCAGCGACCACGGCAAATTGAAATGGCATCACCGCGGAGATGTTGCAAAGCGTTTCAAACGGAAATGGCACATCGTCGACAGAATTTGGAAGCGCGGGTGTGGAGAATGGATCAGCGTGGGATTGATGAAGATGTGTGTGGGTCCGTTCTTGTGCCTCTTGATGTGCGCTCGCGTGCCAATCTTCGGGGAAGGAAGCGGCTCGATCGCGAGGAGGCTCGCAGGAAAATTCGTGAGACTGATCCTCGCGAGCGCACGTCAAACGAAAGGGTCAGTGCTTTGTCTGGTGTCTCGTACTGGATGGTCGGCAGACTAGTAAAAGAAGGGGAGATGCGGCGTGTAGCTCGCCGTACGAAGCCTCTCTTGACGGCCGCGCAGGAGTACGAGCGTCTATTCTTCTCGACAAGCTTTGTTCGTGAAGGACCAACAGGCCCAGTATTCAGCGACGTGACCGATCATGTCTACATCGACGAAAAGTGGTTCTACTTGAGGAAAGTGGGTCCAAAGCATTATCCCCTCGATGAAGATGACGGTAGCATCAAGGAATTGCCCATCCAAGCTGTCCAACACAAGAATCACATTCTCAAGGTCATGTTAATGTGTGCTGTTGCTCGCCCTCGAAAATGATTCGACGGGAAACTTGGCATTTGGCCGATCACGATGCAGAAATTGACCTTGCGAGACAGCAAAAACCGTCCGAAAGGTATTCTGGAAACGAAAAGCGTGAATGTCGACGAGGGTATTTCTCGCACATTGCTGACGGAGAAAATCATCCCTGCAATCAAAGAGAAGTGGCCGATTGGGGAGAAGAACCGTCCTATCTTCATTCAGCAAGACAACGCCCCTGCTCGTGTTCTTGTTCATGATCCAGAGATCCACGAAGCGGGCCGTGAGGATGGATGGAATATTTCTCTCAAGGCTCAGCCGGCGCAAGGCCCTGATCTTAACATCCTCGATCTCGGTTTCTTTGCAAGCATTCGATCACTGCAGTCACGCACGACTCCTAAGACAATCGATGGTCTCATTGCCGAGGTTGAGAAGGCATTTGAGGAAATCAAGCCTGCAATCGCTGAATTGCACGTTCTTGACACTTCAGACCGTGATGCACGACGTATGGCAAACGACGGCAAGAACAACTTCAATCCGCGGCATATTAAAAAAAAGAGTCTGATGCCATCTGGACTGCTACCAAGATCCCTCCGGTGCGATGCGGACATTGCTGAGCGGGCCAGGCAAAAGCTGCACGAGTTGCGTGACATCCAGAGGCGTCCAAAACGTTCCCAAGACGTGAATGGTTTTGAACCTTAAAAAAACGAGACGAAGCGCTGCCATTTTTTCCATGAGAGTTGTTTACAGATTTTCTTCGTGCGTTTTGAACTTTAAGGATTTCTAGAATAGAAAACCTCTTTCTCTTTATGCGAAGTTCAACGATTCAGCGCACAGCTGGGGTCCGTGAATCGAATTGATAAGTTTTCCATCTCGGAGTAGTACAATACACACCATGACATGTCAGGATTTGCTCTGAATTATGCCAAACACACGGAACACGCACCAGGCACTTGCAGTTCAGCTGCGGGTTGACAAGGCGTTGTGGCGGCCTGTTCCAGAATCAATATTGACGATTTTATCATTTTTATGCTGGTTTTCAACGTGTATGTGGGACAAAACGCAACAATGACAAGACCCGAGCCCTACAACTTTTTATGATACTGTAGTGTATTTGTATCACATATTTGAGCTGAATGCACGGTGTGGAGAAGTTTTTAGCTTGAGTCACCGATTGCAATTTTCCCTAATACTTTCATTCATACTGCCACAATAGAGCGCTTTGCAACCACCAATGTGTGATGTGAAGTTTTGGTATGTGGAATCGTGCAGATTCAGCTCTTAACTAGCTTTGTGACATCAGCTGGAACACCGTATGCAACGTCAGCAGCAGGAACTACTTCATTACCGGGGCACGTATTGTGCAATATCCTGACTAGTCCTTTTGAGTCCGAAACCAAATTACCAGCACGTACAGCCATTGATGTTTCGATAATATCGTGTACACACGATATAAATATGTACAGTAGCTATCACAACATGATAGAATGTTATTAGATAGATCAATATTCAATCATATTATCATAGCTACCTAATCGTTGTGTACACATGGACTACACTCGGCTGCTTGTAGGCCTTGACACCGCGAAATTCGAAGACACTGTCCGCGACGTCGATGGCGCTGGCTAAAGACCACTGACCAGGTCCAAGCGCTGCCAGAGCCAAGTCCACAAAGCTCTGCTTGGCACACCTAGCAGGGAGGATGAACACGATGGCGTTTGGTGTCCAGAACTGCTCGAGGTGAGCGAAGAACCGGAGCAGCAGGTCTGGCGTTCCTGGCGGAGCCGTCGATGGATTCGAGAACGGAGGATTCCCCACAACAATGAGATGTCGCTGTGCCGCTGCAGCACGAGGGTCACGAGACCCCAAAAAGTCTCCTTGTGTTATGGTGGTTTGCGGTGGTGCTGATGCCTGAGCTTGCTTGGCGAAATCTCGATCGAGTTCCCACGCGAAGACGTGGCGAGCGCCTTTGGCTGCCAGTGCTCGAACGAACCGACCGTCGCCACACGATGGTTCGAGGAAATCCACATCGTCGCTTTGCCAGTCGAGGCCGTGGCTGCTCATGTACTCGTCCACTTGCGCGAGCACCATGTCCATCAATGGCTGGTTCGTGAAGTATTGTTGCAGCTCTTTCGCGGGCAGCTCCTCACGGTGTCGCCGCAAGCGCAGTGCCCTCTCTGCATCGTACAGTTCGTCGCGCACAAACGCGTTCTGTGCGTGCTCATCCAGCACCTGGAAGACACTGTTGATCCAGCACTCGCACGCCGCGACGTTCTTCTTGAGCTCGATGCGCCATCCGGAGCTGTCGTCGTTCTTGCGCCACGAATGCGCCATCAGTTTCTTGAATCGCGGCGTCGGCAGTCGCTGCAGCCACGCCTGCCTGCCCACGCGCCGGTCCCATGACTGCAGATCCGAGAACTCGCGCAGGAACTCGCCATGGCCATCGACCGTCGTCAGCACAAACCGTTTGGTCGCGGCGTCATACCCAATCAGCTCCAGCGCGGCCATTTCACACAACAGTTGGGAAAATATACCGAACTGTGTTGTGCAAACAGTTGAAGTTTCAATATTGGTGAGCAAACAGATAAAAGAGGTGAATAGTTTATACAGGCACGCGTTTCAACCCAAACTAGTCTATGTTACTTCTTAACGAACCGCTTTTGGCAGGGTACTAGATGTTACGCAATAGATTGAGTATACTGATTGAGTTGGGTTGGGATGCCATCCCCAGCCACAGTCCGAGTCGCTTGGTGGGGTCATCGCGGTCGTCCAAGATGCCGAAGCTGGCGCATGAGTTCCGGGCGCTGCTGCGGCTGGCAGTGCCGTCGATGATGTCGACGTATTGCTTCTTCGGCATATCCGTCACGGAGCTGAGCGTGATGGGCCACCTGGGCGTCGACCAGCTCGCGGCTGTGGCGTACTCGCAAATGTCGATGGACTTCTCGACGCTTGTGTTCATGCAGGGCTTCAACGCCGGCACCAACTCGCTCTGCTCGCAGGCGTTCGGCGCCAAGAATTACCGGCTGCTGGGCGAGTACGCACAGATGACGCTATTCGCGCAGACGGTCATGTGCGTCCCACTGGCGCTGCTCTGGTGGAACCTCGGCGACATCCTCGCACTGGCAGGTAATCCATCCATCGCTTGTGTTGATGTCCTCAATGCATGTGCGCTCACTCATGGACGTCTCTGTGTCTGAATTTATGGGTTAAGGTGTGGCTGACGCTGTCGCGACGTACGCGCGCACGTATTGCCGCCTGTCGATCATATGGCTGTGGCCTCGCAGCATGTTCCAGGTGCTGTCGATCTACTACCAGTCCCAGCAGATCGTGGTCCCCACCGCGTGCATCAACGTCATGACCGTGGGCGTCAACCTCGTTTTGGCCACGGGACTCACGTACGGCAAGTTCGGTCTCCCGGCGCTTGGCTTCATTGGCTGCCCCATCGGCACTTCTGTCGCTCTCTTCCTTCGTCTCGCTGTCTACCACGGCTACATGAATGTTTACAAGTGCTATCACCACCGGACTATCCCCAAGTGGCGCTGGAACTTCCTGAATAAGGACCTCTTTGTGCGCTTGGCTTCCGTCGGAGTGCCGTTGGCGCTCGGCAACATGTTCGAGAATGCGCAGCTCCAGACCATGGCGCTCTTCTCGGCCACCATTGGCAAGGTACGACCTTCCTCGTAGTTCCAACGCCGGTGCTTCATCTAACAAGGTTGTATGCTGCTGCTGTCGTTGTTGGAATGTACAGGTCCAGTTGGGTACGCATAACTCGATGATGGAGTTGTTTTTCTTCGCGACCAGTCCCATCTACGGTTTGATCAATGCGTCAGTGACACGAATGGGCAGTCATCTCGGCGCAGGCAAGATGGTACCCGCTATTGTAGTTGCAAAGCTGGCTGGCATCTGCATTGGCACGCTGTCCGTGACGAACGGCCTTATCATGGTCTTCTTCAAACATGATCTCGGAAAGATCTTCTCGAATGACCCACTGGTTGTGGACAACTTCGCTCAGATTGCATCGCTCGGCGGCATTGCCTATTGCGTTCTAGCGTTCTTCTACTATTCCATGGTGAGGAAAAGACGATTGGTTCGTGATTGCGAATGAGTCTGAGACTTACAGATGAATATTAATCAACGCAGGCGGTGCTGCAAGCTCAAGCACGGTCGACGCCAGTCATGGTCGCCTTCACCGCAGGTGCCTGGCTCGTAGGTGTGCCGTCAGCGTATTTCCTCGGCATCGCGCGCGAACCCAAGGACTTCTTCCTGATCTGGGTCGGAATGTTGTGTGGATACGTGGTCACGGCCAGCATTGGTTTCTATGCGGCGTTCTTCAATACTGATTGGGAAGAGGAGACACACAAAGCGGTGGAGCGCTCGAGAAAGAAGAAGTCGCAACAGCAAGAATACGATGCGTTGCTACCGAAGTAGTATCGCACACTACACATTGATGGGAGTCTTTGACAACGCGACCTTGAATTGACATGAGCACGGTTTATGAGGAAGAAGGCCACATGCGGTGGCGTGTCTGTCCGGCGCATGAACATATTGCATGGAAGAATCAGACATCTACTATCAAATGAAGTCATGAAATCGTATCAATGAGCGTGATTAAGTCGTCGTCCTCTACTTGCGGAAGCGAATGGAGGCTGTCGGAGGCTTGCAGCGGCTGTAATTCATGGCTACGTCCAGAACGTAGCAAAACTGATTCGGTGACTGAACACTCATCAGCTTTTTCATTTTAGCCACAGCTTCCTTGCATCCACACGCGTCGATGGCGCCGACATTTTTGCTTCAAACCACATGCTGTCATCGCTGCGTTCTCGTGGCTGCGCAATCAAGGAATGTACGCCCCCCAAACACCAGGTAGATCCATCGCTGGAGTGGAACGATACACCATTCAGTGCAAATAGTGTGTACGCCTAAATAGTGTGAGTTGCTAAAAAAACACACAAATAAATATTCTCCGACGCGACGATGGCAACTCACACTAATTGAACGACGCGACGATGGCAACTCAAACTAATTGAAATCGCTCACACAAAAATATCGGACTTACAGTACGACTTACGTACTGTACACACATTGTAGTGGATTAACACAAATTTTAGTGGACTGACACTATAATTGCTATGCCTAGTATGATTGTTTCGAGGGCAGATGCATCGAGGGAACAGTCACAACCGGAAACGTTGACCGACAGCAGGCACAAACGCAGATAAGGAGCAACCGAATGCAACCGACACAACGTGCAGCGGATGCAACGAATCGAGTATCAACGTCTCACATACATGTGACGTCTGTGGAAGACGTAGTCAAGACATCCGCTGCAGTTGTGATTCTGAAGTGATGATCCCGATCAGAAGTGTGATTCAATATCGATCACACTTGACAGAAATGTGATGTCAACCTCGGGTGGTTGACTTGCTTTCAGTATTCAAGGCAGGAATCAATGCAAATTCTTGTCAAGTGTGATATTGCATCATCACGGCAGGACCAAGTGTGATCTGATTGGTCGACACAGCGACTTCGGTGCCCGGTGGCGCCAGTGCCGAGATGACAGCACGAGGGAAGAAGCGAGTCGCGGACCTCGCGTCGAGCGGTGATGCAGAAATCGTGGCACAGAAGCTGAAAGCCAAGCGCACCAATGAGAGCACAAAGAGAACGTACAGATCCATAATGAACGTACTGGTGACGTGGCTGCATGCTCACTTTCCGGCTGCCGTGGACTAGGAATCCGGTACAGTCCGCCTGCCTGCTGATCGCGACGCAGTGATCTCGTTTTTCGGTCACATCTGCCAGAGTGCGTCACGATGTGATGGTGATGACGAATCGGCATCGAGTCCCAGCAATACTTCTCTATCTGTGTCATGTGGGGGGGGGGGGGGGTATCGCAGCGCTCTCGTGGATGCATACAGAGAGCAAGGGCTCACATTCGACTCGAGTGTTGATGGTGAGCTACATCGAGTACTTGAAGGGTATGAAAAACTCATCGACAATCTCAAGAAGCGTGGCTTGATAAAGATCAGTGACGCAAAGCGGCATCTGAAGTGGAGTGGGTTTACCCTCCTCGCAACGAAGCTATTTAGGCAAACACCAGCATCTAGTGGACAATCGACAGCAATATTCACATGGGCGTATTTTGTTCTCATGTGGAACCTCATGAGTCGCGATGATTCGATTGATTCCATCATGCTGCAGCATGTAGAGTGGGCTGACGACTGCCTAGTCATTGAAGAGCAGGGCCATAAAGCAGGAGCTGACAAGTTTGGCAAGCATGTTTATGCGAATCCGTATCAGCCTTTCACGTGTCCAATCCTTGCCATTGCAATTCTATTGTTCAGCTGCCCGGAGCGATCTGAGGCTCGGCGCCAGCAGTTGTTCCTGGGTACCGACAACAAGAACCGATTTCGACGATGCATGCGACGAATTTTCGATGGATTATGTGACGACGAGCAACAAATACTTGGCTGCGCCGCACAAGACATTGAATCACACAGTTTGAGAAAAGGAAGCAGCACATATGCACTCGGACACGTCAGCGGGCCAAACCCAGCTCCAGTACACTTGTGCATGGGTCAAAGCCTGGGGAAGTTGAAAGGGCGATATATCCACGTTGGGAAAGGTGTTGATCAGCTTTGTGGGCGCATGATCGCCGGGTCATTCAACGCTGAAAAGTTCGGTGTGTTGCCGCCACACTTTGCACCAAGTCTGATCCAAGTAATGACTACCGAGTACTGGAATAACATTGTCTCGGGAGTTGAAGGCTATCCACGTGGAATCAAGGCAGCGTTTCCGTTTTTCTTAGCCTCAATACTGCATCACGAGCAATACGTCATCGCGACGCTGGACCCAGCACATCCTATTTTCAAGGCGAGGGTGTTTACAGGAAATCGCCTTCTCAGCCAGCAACGCGGAGCTACCGTGATTGCTGTCGGCGTGTCACCATGCACCGACATGCGTGCAACCGGTATACCACCGCACATTGCGTGTGCGGACCAGATCAAGCGCCGTGGGCAAGCTGTGAGTGACGTCGTACAGGAGCTGGATATTCTAAAGGCTCGGCTGCATGACACGATGCCCCAGAGAATTGCGTCAAGGGTTGTGAGCTAGCTCTGAGAGAATTTTGAGATTGATGGGGTGGTACCACTTTCTCTTCGTGATCTGGATGTGCGTGTTGCTGGATTGAGAAGCGACATCATTGCCGAAATCCAGCGAGTGGTGGCTGATCGCTCTCCAGAAGCGACGTCAGAAGCACCAACAGCTCCAGATTAAAGCCAAACTTGGCGATTGTGGGAGTGGAACGACGGTCGTATTGCACGTCGCGTCCCACCAAACTGGGATTTCTCAAGTCGTCTAAGTGTCAAGACAATGTGGAACCTGTGGCACTTAGGCGATGCCAATACTGGTGTACGGCCATATCGATTGCTGGATCGACAGCACGACATCAAACCCGCGCATCTCATGCGCTACACCAGGGTGAAACAAGTCATGGAGTAGGTCACAAGCATTGCGCAGGAACTTGCACTCGTTCCGGTGCAGTCTGGTTTCATTGCAACTCTGCCTGTCGACAGCGCCGACACAATCTTTCAGAGCGCATATGACACAGCCATCATGCGAATGTATGTCACCACAGGAGCATGGAGACAGGACGAAATCACCTGTGGTACGGTCTACAATAAGTTGTGTACAGTGCAACAACGTTGAACAATGTTGGCATTGATTTCAATTGGAATTGTGGTCGAGCAGTGTGCTTGCTCACTCACTTGCTGTGAGTGAGCTGGAGGTCATCCACCAATCAGCGCGCGTCTTGCTGCGTGATTTTATAACAATCACACTTGCTGTCATTATATACATTTGCGGCGTTCCCATGGCGAAAGGGTATGGAGGCCACGTGCGGTGCCTCAGTTGCGTTCAGACGTCTTCCGTTCCGCCAGCATCACCGATCGTTCAAGCGTTTAGTAAATCACTACAGCTAGCGTAAGGAGCTGCTCAGCCGCCACCGAAGAAAGTACGAGCAACACAGAGCGTCAGTACGCTTGCTGAGCGAGTGAAAATACTGAAATGGATGAAGGAAGCTGACGCGCACGGCACCGAGCATCTGTTTGCCGCTACCGTCCGGAAGCTTCAATCGTCCTTGCGTGGCAAATCCAACGCAAACGTCACGAAGGTCCGACGATGGTAAAAAAGACAGGGCTTCGCTATTGCAGTCAATGCCACAGGAACGCATGTCCGTCGTCCAACACCATTCGGGTGGTCGAAAGCGCGTGTACATCAAGTCAGCAAGTGGGCGTAAGCGCAGTGAATGGGTGACATGGCTGCACAAAGAATTGCTGGAAGAGTTTGTTTGTCTGTCCAAGCTTGGCGCGAAGATGACCAACGGCTTGATTCTGCAAAATGCAGTGGGGATTCTACGCAACACGACCAGTGAGTTCAACGTGAACACGGAAGAAAATTGCGTCGCAATTGTGACCAAGATTACGCCGTCATGGGCCCAGCGCTTCTGTGAACGTTTCAATATTGTTCACCGCCATCAGTCAGGGAACCTACGTGTCACTACCACGACAGAGGAAACCATTGAGAAAGAAGTTGCCACGCAACGGGGTGAAATGAAGCGCCTGTTTGAGCGAGGCATTCTGGAAGACGACATAGTGACAAACATGAATGAGATGCACATGCCCATAAACATCGACAATGGTGTGTGCCTCGCGTTCAATAGCCAAGAGTCCGTGTCGTACCCTGACTGCATGCAGTTTTCTTATATTCCCTCCTGGCCAAGCATGTTTCCCTTTTACCGAGTAAATGTAAGTATTTCTACGTCCGGTGCGATACACGAAGAACTCGCACTATTGTGACGCTATTGACTACACGTCATGTCAACAGCATGCTTCTTCCTTGCAGTTCTGGCAGCGCAACAACCATTGCGGTGACGAAGTCGAAGCAAGTCAAATTGCTTTCGGCCGCATTTCCCTGTTCTCGTCTGCGTACTCAACGTAAGATCTTCCGTGCCCTATCGTTGACTCGATCGAGGGCGTAACGCACGAACTGCGTACGATCGAATACAATGAATGTTTGGTTGACGTGATTCGATGCTTCCACGCCTCGCGTTCGTCGGTTTTCGCCCGTAGCACTCCCGCTTCGTTTCACCTAGAATATCGGAAATTCTGCAGACATTGGCATCACGCACGTGATCTTTACGGTGCCAGAGCGCATTTTGGTGGTGCCAATGATATCCGAGCCCGTGTTGAGCTTCTCGATGGCCCAAGAGCTCAGGGTATTTTGGGCCAATCAGGGACACGCCGGTCCCTGATCCCTCATTGGCTGCCAACTAGCCAATCCGGTGCCGCGATTCATCACACCGACCAATAGGCGCATGCGTGGTCACCGCGGGGATCGAACCATCACCCGCCAGCAAGCAGTGCTGATAACCTGAAGCAGCTAAACCGCGCGGCCAAAGTGTCGGCTCTGGACTGCCGTGCAGTCAGATGCATTCAATGGTTGGTGCTCCAGATATGGTTTTTCCAAGAATGAATAAGTTTAGTCTAGAAACAGACTGAGCCATGGCGAGCCTATGCGCAAGCCATGGCCAAGCCACAAATGGTGGATTGCTGTATAAACAGCAATCACCTACCATCTACAACCCACCACCCACCAGCCGTGCAGGTGTTGTCCAGGCAAGGGTGAAACCGAACCGCTGCAAGTCACCGGAGCGCTGCCAAAACCAACTGGCCGCCAATCCAGTGCACGAACGCGCCACCGTCCATCGGCCGAATCGCTGCACAACCCCGCGAGGTGCTCAGACCTCTGCGCAACTCGACCCGTCGCCTGCGATCCTACTCAGCAAGAAACTCCCTCCCTTGGAGGGTTAGTATTGTCCACACACTTCGTGCTCGCATTCTGCTTGCGTGTGGATTCGGACCGGAGCTCCAACCCCTTGTGATGATCACATTCTAGCGTGGTGGAAATCTTGCTAGGCACTCGCACGCTTCGGCTTGAGTTGAAGACCGCCTGCAAATACTTGCAACGGATCCCTAGCCTGTCGATTAAGATCGTGCAAGGCTTCCATTCCGGCATTCTATGGCACGCAAGACCAAGTCAAGTGCCAAGACTTTGCCGATAGCCCGCCGAGTGCTCGACCTCAAGCCTGGTGGACCTGCGATCCAACTTGTCCAGCCCAAACGGCCCAAGTCGAGACGCCAGCGCCGACTCGCGCTCCGACTTCAAATACATCCGCTGGCTCGACGACGACAAGGCTGCCGAGTTGGACAAGCTCCGTGACGATCTGCAATCCTCCATCGAGCGGACCGTCCGAGTGCAGCGGGCGTTCACGAAGAAGTTGACGCAGTACGCCAGTCGCTCCAACCGCGTCAAGAGCATCATCCAAGTCAGTGAAGTCCCCTTCCACTCGGGCTTGCAACGGAAGATCGTCAACGACGGCATATTGGAGATCCTGCGCTCGAAGGACGGGGAAGCTCAGAGCTCAAGGAAGAAGCCGAAGAGAAGAAGCGCAAATCACGCGCTGGGAAGTGTCCCACTTGTAGCGTAGCCCCAAACAACTAAGCTCTAAGAGGTTCTGTTCCTTTTTCCATCATGTTTGACTTGGAAACACACGTTTCCAGCTCTAGAGGTTGGAGGAACAAACTACTTTGTTTGGGCACTCGAAGCGAAGAATTACTTGTGCGCTGACGGTTTAGCAAGCACGATTGAGCCAACCTTCATCTTACCGACCGGCACAAGACGAGACGAAGAGCAAGAATGCTGCCAGAGCCGTTTGATTGCTCCTGAAGCACCCGCACAATGATCTTAAGTTCAATTTCTTGGAAGAGTCAAACCCTTCCGTGATTTGGACAAGTCTCAAGCTACGTTTCGACACAGACAGGCAACAGGCTCTGCTGCCTTTGCTGAACGACGAGTGGAACAAGCTCTGCTTCTGCACCTTCAAGACCGTGACAGAGTACGCAACAACGCTCTACAGCATTGCCAGTGAGTTATCGTGGTGTGGGAAGAGAATAAGTGATTCAGAAAAGATTGAGAAGACTTTGACGACGTTCAACCCTGCTGAACGCATGTTGTCAACGCAGTATCGACGTATGAATCACGAAACATTCAACAAGCTCATTGCAGCGTTGCTACTGAATGAGAAGCACGACATGTTGCTTCAACGCAACCACGATGAACGGCGTTTGCCGCCAAAGCCATAAGGGGGGAAGCAAGAGACACCAGAAACGCAATACGGCGATGGTCGCCACCGTGAGCGTGGTGACAAACCTGGCAAGAAGAATTGAAAACATAAGAGTGGAAACCACCGCCGTGGTGGAAAAGGGAAATTCTCTGGTCGCAAAAGCCACAAGTCTGCAGCACCGAAGAAGCGTGCCACAAGTGCGGACTCCCTGGTCATTGGGCGAACAATTGCCGCACGTCAGAGTTCCACTGCAAGCTGTACCAAGAATACAAGAAGGACAAACGCGACGACGCCAACAAAACAGGCAATATAGCAGCGGCGGTGAAGAAGACAACGTTCATAACCGATTTCTCCGACGACAGCGACGTCGAGTCCCATTGGATGGAGAAATACAGCAGCACTGTTGACAGTGACAGCAGTTACTGCTTGATCGACAGCGCTACGACGCATGTTATCCTAACCGACAAGTGATTCTTCGTTCACCTGGAAGCGTCGCAATCCCCAAGTAATATCAAGACAGTTGGTGGTGCAACACCAATTGCTCGGTGAACAGGAATTTCGTGAAGCAGATTCGGATGATAGCACGACCGTTGCTGTTGCGATCCAATCTGCCCTTGTCGTGCTGGGGACATGCTGTTCTACATGCTGGTGACCTGATTCGCTTTCGGCCGTCCGCTGGAAACGCTCTGTCGCCCTATGAACTTGTGCATGGATTTCCTCCATCCTTCTCCCACCTTCGCATCTTCGGAAGCGCTGTGTATTTGCCAATCCCGCCGCACCTTCGTACCAAGTTGGGATCGAAGCGCCAACTTGCGATTTACGTTGGATTCCAGTCTCCAGTAATCGTCAGATACCTCAGTCCATAAACGGGGGACTTGTTCAGTGCACATATCACAATGTGTGAGTTCGATGAGACGACATTCCCCAAGATGGGTGATGACGACGGGAAAGCGCGTGAAACTTTCGACTTTGAGCACAACCAATTGCACATAGAAATGTACAATGGCCAAGGCGAGAAGGATGTTCGACGCATTTTGCATCTCCATCGCATTGCTCAGAGTGTTCCCGATGTTTTTGCTGCTTCTAAACGCGTTACTCGATCTGAGTTGAAACAAAGCTTTGAACTGTCCGGCCAAAGGGCCGATTGATTCGACCCCAGCGCAACGATCATCCCGCTGAAGAACAAGCGTGGTCGTCCGAAAGGATCGAAAGATCTTGTACCAAGAAAGCGACGCTCGAAACCTGAAGTGTCCTACGACGCAGTCGCCGAAGTGCCAGTATCTCAGGTCGACGCACTTGCAGATACTTTGGCTCAAGTCAACATAAGTGCATTCCTTGCACTGTACGACGAATCCGATCGTCAGACGGTGCGCGACTGCAAGTCTTCACCTTATTTGCCCAAGTTGAAGGCTGCAATCAAGGCTGAACTGCAATCGCTCATCGATCGTGAAGTTTTGGTGATGTCCAAGAATGTCCTCGCAACCACAAGCTGCCGTTGGGTTTTCACTCGCAAGAGAGACCAAACAGGCAAAGTGATCCGATTCAAAGCACGGTTGGTTGCCCAAGGCTTCACCCAGAGATTCGGAGTTGACTATTCCGACACGTATTCGCCAGTCATGACCATGACAACCTTCAGGTGGTTGTTAGCGTTCGCTGCCAAGAACCGTATGGAAGTAAAACAAGCAGACATTGAGACCGCTTACTTATACGGAGTCATTGACGTCAAGCTCTACATGTGGGTTCCAGAGTGTTTACGTGCCTAGGGGAAGAAAACTTTGAAACATCCATGTGTCAGAGTACACAGGTCTCTTTATGGGTTGAAGCAAGCTGGCAGAATCTGGTACTTGCACTTCTCGCAGTACTTGATCAAGTGTGGCTTCCATAAGCACGAGTGCTCCCATGTTTGTACGTCAAACGAAGTGGCGCCGAGATCGCCATTATTGGGATCTATGTTGATGACATCGTCATGGTGGGCGCTGACGCGGCAGTAGCAGCTGCGATGACAGCTTTGAAGGCCGAGGTCAAGGTGAAAGACCTTGGCAAATGTCATTCTGTCTGGGAATCCAGGTTCGCCAGCTCTCGACGGGAATCGTGTTGCATCAGTCAAACTACATCGCTAAGCTGCTGGAGCGCTTTAGCATGACGGAGGTCTGAAGAGCCACTAAGACGCCGATGGTAGTGCGAAACCTGAAGCCAGAAAGTGACGTGGACGGCCCAAGACGCGACAGTGAAGAAATTTTTGGCGAGAAGTACCCGTACAGAGAGGCCATCGGCGCTCTCTTGTACCTTGCCAACGCTTCGCGCCCAGATATCGCTTTTGCCATTAGCGTGCTTGCGATCAACCAAATGGTACCTCTAAATTGGTTACTGACTATGTATGCGGCTATGCCGATGCAGGATATCTCTCAGACCCACACAAGGCCCGTTCGCAGACGGGATATGTGTTCATCGCCGCACATGCAGCTATCTCGTCGAAGTCAACCAAGCAAACGCTCGCAACAACGTCCACAAATCAGTTTGAGATTGTCGCTCTCTATGAAGCGTGCCGCGAATGCGTCTGGATTCGACGATTCATCCAGTTCATCAGAAAAGGCCTCAGTGTTCAAGAAGATCAACCTCCAATCAAGATCTACGAGGACAACTGCGCGTGCATAGCCCAAGTTCAGCAAGGCTACATCAAGAGTGATCGAACGAAGCACATCGATCCGAGTTCTTCTTCACGCACGACCTCAACGGCAAAGAAATCAGCGTTGAGCGAGTTCCCTCGGACAAGAACTTGGCCGATCTGTTCACCAAGTCTCTTGGAAGCACCAAGCATTCGGATCTAACCCATGGCCTAGGCATGGCACACCTGTAGCTAGTGTAGCTAGTGTAGCGAGCTGGTTTTTTGTCGTGTAGCGGGCTCAAAAACGCGTGTGCTTGGCGTATGCGGCACGGCTTGAACAGCTCACACGAGCAACAACAATTCTTTCTTCTTATCAGT
>NSDO01000208.1:45569-82918 GCA_002286825.1 Lagenidium giganteum | reverse complement strand
CCGCGGCTTTGTGCACCCGCCTGTCCCCGAAGCCAGATTCGACCATCATTCCTGCCACAAATTTGGCTCGGAATTCAGGTGTTACAAAGACCAAGRAGTGGGAAGCAGCATCCATGGAACCTTGAATTTCCACCCGGCGCAACCTCAACCCGCACACGTCACATCTCACACGTCACACGCCGAACCATCCACGCTTGGCTCGCTGTTACAAAGACCATTGAACACCCAAACACCCTGTCGAATCCAGTCAAACGCGGAAAAACCCGGGCACTTCACCACATTTTTCCCTCACCGCGACGTCCGTCTGACGGAGCGTTTTCCCAGCGTAGAATGTATCTAGCGTAGAGATCTAACGCTGAGGGGAATGAAACAGACTGCGCCATTGCGAGCCTATGCACAAGCCATGGCCAAGCCACAAATGGTGGATTGCTGTATAAACAGCAATCATCTACCATCTACAACCTACCACCCACCAGCCGTGCAGGTGTTTCCCAGGCAGAGGTGGGTGAACCCTTCAATGGTTTGTTGGGTTGTTGAAGCTTCAATGGCTTCACCATCTGTTTACAGAGTCCAGCGTTGAACTCAAGACTTAACCTCAAAACATTTAATTCATTCCAACATTTTCCTCCCACTAATCACTTCAAGCTTTTGGTTATTTCCACCATCTATATTTTTTTTGTATCATCAGCTGTAGTACAGTAGAATCAGGAGCTGGTACAAGTTCGATATTATACCCACCTTTATCTAGTGGGTTCGAATAGTCCTCTAGGTATTGTTAAAAAGCTGAAATATACGTACAGTAGAACAAAACGCATGCAAACGGCGTGGTGAGCGGCGGCAGTGCGGATTCGTACGCTTTGGCTTCGCCATCCGTCGGGATCGCCATATTATTTGGGTGAAGCCCGCCACAATATAGAATGCTTTAGCCGATTTTCACTGTCATGCCACGAAACTCTCCCAGCGAGTCGAGTCGAATCGATGATAACATCCAGGCAGACTCGGGGTGAAACATGCAATGCGACAGTTGCGTCAACAGCGTAATATACCTCGAACAGGTAATTACCGCCACTTAGCGAGTGCGAAAGTGAAGCCACAACGGACGCAGCTAACATGCCCGCGTTGGTGCATGAGCTGCGTGCATTGGCGCGCCTGGCGCTGCCGTCGGCGCTCTCCAACTACTGCTTCTTCGCTGTGTCCATTACAGAGCTAAGTGTGATGGGGCGCCTCGGCGTGGACCAATTGGCGGCAGTGGCGTACTCGCAAATGGCGATGGACTTTTCGTGCCTGATCCTGATGCAGGGCTTCAATGCCGGCATGAACGCGCTCTGCTCGCAGGCGTTCGGCGCCAAGAACTATCGCTTGCTGGGAGAATACACGCAGCTCACGGGTCTGGTGCAGACGATCATGTGCCTACCGATGGCGCTGGTCTGGTGGCGACTTGGCGACCTGCTGGTTGTGGCAGGTACAGAGCACGTGATTTGATTTTATGGAATGAGTCATAACGTGCGAGGTCATTGTGTTGTTGCAGGAGTGTCGGATGTGGTGTGTGACTACGCGCGTGTGTACTGTCGCCTGTCGATAGTGTCGCTGTGGCCGCGCACGATGTTCCAAGTGCTGGCGACGTTCTACCAGTCGCAGGAGGTAGTCCTCCCCACTGCTTGGATCAACGCTGGTGCCGTCGTGTTCAACTTCGTTCTTGCCACTGGCCTCACGTACGGCAAGCTGGGTTTACCAGCGGCGGGATTTTATGGCTGCCCCATCGGCTCCGCCATTGCCATGACGTTGCGTCTGGTCTTCTACGTCTGGTACATGAACTGGAAGAAGTACGACAGTCATCGCGCGTGGCGATGGTCGTGGCGTTTCTTAAACGCCAGGCTGTTGCGGAATCTCACAGCGGTCGGGATGCCACTTGCGCTGGGAAACCTCTTTGAAGACGCGCAACTGCAGTTATTGGCGCTTTTCTCGGCACACATTGGCGAGGTAGGCTGATTGTTGCCACGCGCTGCCTTGAACACATACTTGTCACTGAGCCAGTGTTGATTGTGCTGGCTCAGGTACAACTGGGCTCGCACAACTCGATGATGGAGCTGTTCTTCTTCCTGTCGAGCCCACTCTACGGCATCATGTCTGGTGCAGTCACTCGAATGGGCAACCACCTCGGCGCCAACAACCCAAAAGCCGCTCACCTCGCCGCACAAGCCACTGGTGTATCCATTGCCTGCCTCTGTGCTGTCAATATTGTCGTCATCCTGGCATCGCGCACACACTTGGGACGGATCTTTTCGCCCGATCCATTGGTCATCGATACCTTCTCTCGTATTTCGCTCCTCGGAGCATTCGCGTACTTCATCCTCTCGTTCTTCTACTACGCTGTCGTGAGTGATCCGCTTGAATGTGTACTGTTTTCATACTACTTACTTAAATGTGACGGCGTCTAGACTGTTCTGGAGGCCCAAGCACGGTCTACACCGGTTATGGTCGCGTACACAGCCGGTGCGTGGATGATTGGAGTGCCAGTAGCGTATTATCTCGGCCTTGGCCGAGCTCACAGCAGTTTCATCGGCATTTGGATTGGCATGCTCTGTGGCTACGCTGTATCATCAGCGATTGGGTTCTACGTGGCGTGTTTCCAGTCAGACTGGGAGGAAGAGGCCAAGAAAGCTGTGGCTCGCTCCTTGTTGGACGCTGAACAAGATGACGAAGAGCATCCGTTGCTCATTAAGAATATATGAGGTAGGCGACACTTCAATAGCACTTACTGCGTCAACAAGAGCAATGCTGTAAGTGGCAATTTCTCCCACCAATATGAATAAGTGTCCCACTTGAAGCACGTTTGCTTAACATGAAATGAGAAACTAAAGGAAAAGCATTCATAAACTAGGGGATCTCACAGAGCGCGCGATGTACACATGACGTTTGCAGCTAGTTGCGTAGGCGAGTAGTAGGCAGGCACTTCCCGCTGGATGTACTGCCAGAGCATCACAGCATCGTAAGCCATAGGATCATTCACGAGGCAGTTTCCCACTGAGCTTCCGATCTCGGTCAATGCGGCCGTGCATGAACAGCAATCACAGTCATTGCATTTGCAGTTGCCCAGGGCGATGTTCAAGGCAGCAAACGGAGCTTTATCCCACGGGCATGTTGGCACACACGCTGCAAATGCTCTCTCGAGCCACGCAACGAAGGGGAGAGCATCACCCCATAGCGCGTCCACCACGTAGCAGGTCGGAACTTTGCCACTGCTAACCACTTGACTGGCGAGGATCGCTGCGTCCTTGCAGTCACAGTAAGGCGTCTCAAGCCCACACTTAAAAATGGCGAAGCATTGATTCCTGCATACGGTTCTGTCGTTAATGGGAATCCATCAAAGCAATCAGCGAAGCTATTTTTGATCCACTGCGAGAATGGCATCGAAGTCTTCTTGTCTGCTGACATGACAAAGCACGTTGGGATTCCACCCTCACTCGCCATCTTCTGGACAACCGCGGTGGCGTCTTCACAAGCGCAATAAGTGCCAGGAGCAGCGCCCTTTGACGTGCATTTCGCGAGTGCGGCGTTGATATCACCCAGGTAGCCGGTATTTCGATGGTACAGGCGCCAAAATTTTGGTTAACCCAGTTCGCTAATAGATAGTCGCCGTTGTTGGTTTTGCTTCAGATTCTGGACATATTTGACCGCGTCGGCACAGAGACACCAGTTGCCTGCAGCAACAGCTTTTGTTGTTGACTGGCACTTTTTGATGGCCGCGTTGATGTCAAACCATGTCGAGCATGGTGGAGGAGCAGTCGCACCCAACGCACCGACGGCGTAGGTCACGCAGGCCAACATCGCGACGAGGATGGTAGATCGGCTTGACGAGGCAAAGACTGGAAAGAACTGGAGGGGAGTTCGCTGTCGAGAGCAAATGAAAAAGTGAAAGACCGGAGAACAACAAACGGACCAATGATTCCGGAATTACTTCCGCACGCCGCGCTGGCTTCGAATCTTTCGTTCTGGCAGAGCTGCAGATTGAGGAAGGTGACTCTTAATCGTAAGCAGTTGAGCTTCACAGTCTGTTCTTGTCGTGGTGGCGCAATCTGAGTTGAAGCTACACGACTAGTATTTGTCGGACATAGAAGACGAGTGGAAGCTCTTTAGCGGTACCAAGTGGATGTACTTCATACTGGACGCTAAATCGCTGCACCATCCATTGGAGCATGCAGCGAGTTAGCGTGGAGAGCCTCCATCGAACAAGGTGCGACGATCTTGTGTCCAGCCACCGAAATTAAACAACGAAGAAGTCGCATCCAATCCTTGGGCACCTGAACCTAAAACGCGACTGTTTTCCCCAGTGTCTGCATGACGGAGCGACCCTCTTTCCTCGAGGGCCACGCCTCCATGGAAATAAGGGAACAAGGCAGAGGTCACTGCGAAGCGTGTGAACCGAGACATCTCAGGTCATCATAACCAGAGAGAAGAGTTGCATTCTTCAACGCAAGGTCTGGCTGGCTTAATTATCGCAGGTTGGCTTACTCATGCGCGGCGCTGCCCGGGAGTGTTTGCCAGTTAGACGCGGGCCTGACGAAGAGCATGGCTTCCTGCTTCCGGAAGCCCGACCTTTGTTGGACAGTGTCCAATGGACTTGGCTTCCCATTGCAACACATTTAATGGGTTTTAAACGAAATTGCGGGTTGAGTGGAATTGATTGGTGGGTTCACAATATATTGACAGGTCACTATTTGAAGAGGAATCGTTGTGTGCGTGGAGCAAAGATGGTGGAGGAAGAGTTGGAGCTGCACGCGCTGCAGCAGTATCGCACCAAGAGCAACAACCGCATCACGAAAACGTTCATCGACCAGCAGGAATGTGAGCAGAGCTGCTCCATGTTCTTCTTCCCACTCGACAGCTTGCCCGTGGATCAGCAGCTGCAGTTGCAAGAGTTGGGCTTTGCCAACGCTGAGCTCAAGGTGCGCCAACACCCATCGCTGCCAATGCGGATTCCTTGTGCTGAGGGACACTCGCCGATCTTGTCGTTGCCATCCACAGCCACGCTTGATGCGTGAGAAGCACGTTGAATACCTGCGCCGTGGGCTCTCGCACTTGTCCGCTGGGTTTGTGGCCCTTGATGCCAGGTGAGTCGAGCCTCAGCCCAGCAGACCCCGATGTGTGCTGCGTCTGACACGTTTGTTTGTCATTGGATTTCTTATGATGCAGTCGCCCGTGGATTTGCTACTGGATCTTCCATGCGTTGGAGCTGCTCGATGCGTTTCCTCATGATCTGGAACAGCGAGCGATCGGTACGTGAAGAAGCGCAGACGAAACCAACTCACGACGGATTGTCCGAGCTCTTACGAACAGGATGTGTGGTTGTGTGTGTGGTTGGTTTGTTTTATTGTGGTGCTTAGACACACTCAAGAAGTTCTGGCATCCAGACGGTGGTTTTGGTGGCGGTCCTGGTCAACTCGGTCACACGGCGACGACGTACGCAACGTGTCTGTCGCTCGCCATGATCGGCACGCCCGAAGCGCTGGATGTCGTCGACCGTCAAGCACTGTATCGATTCTTCATGGGGCGCAAGGATCCAGCAACTGGCGCGTTCTCGGCCCACGAAGGCGGCGAAGTGGACATCCGTGTGACGTACTGCGTCATCTCTATTGCCAGTCTATATGGCATACTCACCGACGAGTTACAACGCGGTGTTGTCGACTACGCCGTGTCGTGCCAAACGTATGAAGGGGGCTTCGGTGGCGAGCCGTTCAATGAAGCTCACGGTGGCTACGCGTTCTGTGCTGTCGCCGTGCTGTCGTTGCTTAATGGCATGGACCAGATCCGCGACCTCGACTTGTTCGTCCAGTGGCTGGCCAACCGTCAGATGCCGTTCGAAGGCGGCTACCAGGGCCGCACCAACAAACTTGTCGATGGGTGCTATAGCTTCTGGCAGGGAGCGCTGCCGGCGCTATTGGTTGACGTCCTCAAGCAGAAATACGGCACGGAGCAGTATCAAGGTCATCGCAAGCAACTGCAGAAGTATATCCTGCTCTGTGGTCAACAGATCGAAGGCGGCTTGCGCGACAAGCCAGGCAAGCCTCGCGACCACTACCATTCGTGCTACTGCCTCAGCGGCCTGTCGGTCGCGCAGCACGGTGATGGCTCCAGCGAGCCCGTGGTGTTCGGCGATGCAGCTAACTTGGTCGTGCGTACGCATCCGGTGTACAACATCGCAGCCGACAAGGTCACCCAGACACAGCGATACATGGCGTCCAAGGGTCCGTTCCAGCCGACATCAGCATAGATGACTCCAGCGAAGCGTTGGAAGAGAGAACTGTCCGTTCGCCGCATCTGATCAATCAGCGACTTCCCTCACAGCGGCGGGAGCTTTTCGTCGCTGTCATCGTCGTGGTCGCTCGCAAAGTTGGTGTTGGTGTGCGTGACGTTGCCGGAGGAAGACGAGGCTGATAGCTTGGGTAATGGAGGCTTCGAGGTCTTGTCGTTGTGTTTCTTCTTGTCCTTGTCCTTGAGCGCGCTCGACGAAATGCTCTTTGCCATCAGCGAGTTTTGCGGTGACAACAGTGCGGCCGGTGGTGCGCTGTCCATCATCAAAATTGATTTGGAGATGGAGGGTGCACCATGTCCTAGCGCCTGTGGGTGCGTTTGATGACCTTGTTGGTGTTGCTGCTGCTGCACTTTGAGTTTGTGCTTCTTCTTCATACGGCGCTCGTAAGGCGTCATGTACTCGGTGTCATCCCCATTGCCGTGCATGGTGATGCCTGGCGGCGCCAAATGCGCGGGCGATGGTTTGATTTTGCCGAGCTTGTGTTTCTTCTTCTTGGGCGGAGACTTTCCCTCATCGGCACCGGAGCCATCGTCGTCATTGGCGTCTTCAATGCCCAGATAATGGTCGAGCGACATGCCTGAGATGAGCGATGGTGGTGGTGGCTTCTTGCTTTTGTTCTTGGTATTCTGCTTGGGAGGTGGGATGTCGTGTGCTCCCGTGACGTTGAGCAGCACGTTCGTGTCGTCCTTCGCATGGAGATACTCGCTCAATGTCAGTTCTTCCACGCTTTTGGCAACAGACGTCGGGCTGAGTGCGCCATCCTTGGCCTGGTGATCGCTGTCATCGCTGTCTGGGTTTGCGTCGGCCACTTCTTTCGGACCGTCTCCGTGCTTGGAACTGGGCTTGTCGTCCTCGTTCTCTTTCGCTTTCTCGTGTTTGTCATCGCTGTCTCTGTCTTTCTCTTCCGCGTCGCTCGCCGGAGCGTCCTGTGCTACGGCACCGGCAGCGCCGTCGTGGACGCCCTTGGCCTCGTGCTTTCGGTTGTCGTCGTCGTCGCTTTCGCCCGAGTCTTCGACCTTGTCCATCTGCATGGCGTTGTTGGACGGCGACCCAACCAGCAAGTGCTTCGACACCATCTTGCGTTCTCCTGGCTCGTTCTTCTTGCTGTTAAGATACTCATCGAGCGTGCAGCCCATGTTGTTCTCCTCATCTTTCTTGCCCTTCTTGTTGCTCTTCTTGACCACCATCAGGCGCCCTCATGCAGCGCCGTCGCCACGACGCTGCCACCACACGCACCCTCTGTGCAGCATGCACCGACCCCAGCGACTACACAACTAGCACCCATTGAAAGCGGCTGGGACACAGCCCACACAGGCAAAGAATAGCTCGGTCCTGGTCCTTGTCGGGCGCCATCTTGGTCCTCGATCTCGTCATTCCCATGCGCATGAAGCACCCATTTGAGATGGCACAACTCGCTTAAGTACGACGTCGCTCACACCAAGTTCACTCCCGCGAAGTAAAGAGCATATCGTGGTTCTGCTCAGGGAACGCGGTTGGTGCACTGAGGAGCCCTACCCCTGTCTGTTCACGGGCGCGGGTCACAGCCGTGGCATTGCCAAAGCGCTGGTCGCGACAGCAGCAGCAGCAGCAGCAGCGCCGGAGAAGGAAGCGACGTCCACGCCAAGGCCCCGGACGCCACCTTTCTCTCTGTCTCGGTGGAAGGAGCGCCATGATCCGCGCCCGAACACTTGCGCTGCTATGGCAGGCGCGCCAGCGACCGGTGGTGTCGACGGCGGCGGCGACGTCCACAGCGTCGCGCCAGAGCCTGCGCCACGCGCTGGCGCAGTGGAAGATGACGAGCAGCAATGGCCAGCAGCGCGCGTGGAACAGCACGTCCAGCGGCGCCATGGAGGCCACGGAGGAAGCCACGGACGCGCTGAGCAAGTGCATGAGCGAGCTGGCGCTGTGCCGTGACCAGGGCAACTGGCGCCAGGCGCTCAAGCTGCTGGATCGCCTGGACAAGAGCGGTGTCGCGCTGGACGCCGACATGTACGAGCTGGCCATCGCGGCGTGCGCGCGCAAGGGCAAGATCGAGGTGCTGCCGGGGCTGTTGACCAACATGGAAGTGGACTCAATCCTCCCCACGAGCCGCACCGTCGACTTCGTGGTGCAGGCGTACCTGGCCAAGGACGAGTGGCACTTGATCGCCGAGCACGTGGCCGACGCCGTGGCCAAGGGCATCCCCGTCAGTCTTCCGGCGTTCGAGGCTGCGCTGGAAGCGTGCGGCAAGAGCAACAACGCGCCCAAGATGCGTCAGATCATCAAGGACGCGCACCAGACGCAGTCGTTCGAGCTCACGACCGAGCACTTGGCGGCGGCCATCCGCTCGTGTGGCATGGGCGGCCGCCCTGACATCGCGCTCAACCTGTTCACGTTCATGGAGACAAAAGTCGGGCTGACGGCCGACAAGGATGTGTTCAACCAGCTCATCCGATCGCAGATCGTCAACGGCGCGTTGCCGCAAGCGCTGCAGTCGTTCGCCGTCGTCAACGACCGCGGCCTCGTGCTGGACGAGTCGATCTACACGGCCACCATTGACGCACTGATCTGCAACGACGACTACTGGTACGCCACGCGCTTGTTCGATCAGATGCTGGCACACGAGCTCAAGCCATCCGTGTTCTGCTTCGGCCGCATGGTCATCGCGTACATCCGCACGAGCCGCCTCGACCTGGCGCGCATCTGCTGGCAGCGCATCGTCGACGCCAACGAGCCGTCGCCGTCGCCTACCAAGTACTTCAAGCTGCTCAAGGAGCTGTCGACCACGAACGCAACGGAGCTGACGCTCGACGTGTTCCATCACATGTGCACCATTTTCCCGCATGGTGTGATCCGCGACTCGGCCTTTGCGATCGCTATTCGCTCGTTGGGTCGTCTGGGACTGACGCAGGAAGCCGTTGACTTGTTCGACAAGTTTGTCGAAGGCCGAGAAGCCCAGGGTCACCGCATGCCACGCTCTGGCGCGCTGTACTTGGCTGTGTTCAACGCACTGTCGCGCGACACGAAGCGAACGCCGAAGGAGAACACGCGCGACGCCAAACGCACGTGGGAACTGCTGATGCAGAACGTGCCGGTCGTGCTGCCACCGGCGTTTGCCAGTATTGCCGGTGTGTTCGCCAGCAGCGGCGACATGCGCGCTCTCGACCAGCTCATTACATTGGCGTCCGACACATTTGCGCAGCAAGAACTGGACAACGAAGACAGCGAAGATATCGACGACGACGAAGCCACTGATGCCGAGCACGATCGCCACCATGGCAACCAGCGTCAGCGGAAACCTCAGGGAAACAACGGGCCACGTGCGGCCGCGTGGTCGGAAGAGCTGCTGTACAACGGTATCATCAGCGGCTTCTCGAAGGCGCGCTCGGACTACTCGACCGAAGTGACGTCGTACTTGGAGATGATGAAGGCACGCGGTCTCGGCATCAGCGACTCGGTCGTCCGCGCCAGCACGGACGCGTACATCAAGCACGAACGCTGGGCCGAGATACAGCAGCTCGCAGGCTTGGTGGACGTGCGCGCGCTGCGCAACCCGGAGCTGTGCTTCGGTGACACGATCTCCAAGCTGCTGAAGGCGTCAGCGTGGGAGTCGGCTCGATTGTGGATCGCTGAAGCGCACCGCGTGAACGTGCAGCCACCAATCCGCGGCAAGATGGAAGCGCTGCGGACGCTGCGCGAGGGTGCGTCGACCGAGTGGCAGATCGCGTACGCGCTGGCGCTCGAGACGCTGAGCTTTAAGCAAATGGTGGACGAGAATGTGGTGAGCGTGGCCGACGCCATGGAAGTGTGTCTGAATGCCAACCGCGCCGACCTCGTCGTCAAGCTCTTTGATCGCATGAAGAACCATCCGTCCGTGGCCCACGCGACCAAGCGCGGGTCGACCGCGCCGCCACAGATCCCGCTGCGGATGTACAAGCACGCGGTGCTGGCGCTTATGCGCGAGTACGTGAACGGCCACGACAACTACGCCGCCAACATCACGCGGGCTGAAGCCTTGTGCGCCGAGATGCTGCAGAAGCACCGCCGCGACCTTGATGGTGAAGCGCTGTCGCTGGCCATCTCGATCAAGGCCACGGTTGGCGATGACGACGACGTCATGGCGCTGTTTGACGCGATGCAGCAGCGCGGCTTGGAACCGAACTCGTATGCATACAAGGCGGCCGTCGCTGGCTTCTCCCGAACGAAGCAGATCGAGAAGGTGCTCGAGATCCGCGACCGCCTCGTGCTCCAGCATGAGGCGGACCCAACAAGCAACGCGCTGGAACACAACGTGGTCAAGTCGATCCTGTTCTCGCTGGCGATTGCCCATAAGGACGAAGAGCTGCGCGAGTCCGTGGCTCTGATCCCAACGTGCACGACCGAAGACGCCGTGCTGGCGCACTTGCAGGCCAACCAGCTCGATCGGTGCATCCAGTTCCTCGACGAGACCGTGAGCTACGACATGTTCGCGTCGCTCATGCACCGCCTGAATGACACTAAGGCCGGCCACAATGCCGTGCTCGGCGGTGCGCTGCTGCTCAAGTTCGCGGCGCTGCACGGCCTGGCCAGCATCAAGCCTTCGACGTTCGTGCTCAAGGTGGCGCGTAAGCTCGTCGCGGACGGCCAGCTCGACACGGCTGCGAAGATCCTCGAGCTGTACACAGACCCAGCCGGCGAAGTCGTGTTGCAGGACATGAAGCCGTTCTTCCAGAAGGAAGTGATGGAGATGCTGCTTTACATCTACGGTGAATGCGGCAGCGTCGACGCACTTGGCCAGCTCTTTGCGCGCTGGCACGCCTTTCCGCTCCATGCGCGTCACTACGAGCTCGCCATGGAATACTGTCTCAAGCAAGGTGATGCTGACACCGGCGCACAGCAGTGCCTGCAGCTTTTCGACTCGCTGCGTCAGTTGATCGTCAAGCCCAATGGCGCCGTATACGTGCTCGGACTGCGCAGCTGTATGCAGCTCAAACAGCTTAACACGGTCGGCAAGCGCATGCTCGCGGACGTCAAGGACAACGGCTTCGACCGCCTGCTCACGACGGAGCTCTTCCGTATGGCTACCAAGGCTTCGAGTGAGCTGGCGAGCGGCACGGCGCCAGCTCCAGCGCACAAGCGCGGTCGTGGACGACCACGCAAGGACGCCGCGAACGCTCCTGCGACGCCGTCTGCGTTCCAGCTGCAGGCGGACGAGCTGGCGCGCATGACAATTTTCTGCCACCAGAACAACGTTGAAGTGTCAGCGCCGCTGGCGCAGCGCGTACTCCAGCTGGAGGCGTACTTGTCGAGCGACGTGGCCAGCGAGTTGACGGCCATCGCCAAGCTCAAGGAAGCTGAACTTCTACAGCAACAACAGTCGCCGCGGAGAGGACGTGGCAGTGCCGGCTCGCGCTGGGGCGCCAAGGAACTGAGCAGCAGCTGAAGCGCTCGTCTGGTTGGTAGCTCGCTCACTCTTCTCTCACCTTCCCGTGTACAGATAGATAAGATTTCTTAATAAGATGACGATGAACGACTTGATTGCTTAGCATGGCGCTGACGCTCTAGCAATGCATTACAGAATCCCATCAGCACACCTGGTCGACGCCGAGAAGGGATTAGTACCCGCGTGACCAATCGAACGCGAACTGAAGTGGCTCGTTGGCGAGGAAGCGATTGAGGTTGTCGATGAACACGGTGGCGACATCTTCCGGGAAGCTGATGGCTGACAGGTGTGGCGTGATGGAGACGTTCGGGTGCGACCAGAGCGCACTGGTCGGGGGCAGTGGCTCTGTCTCGAACACATCAAGCACGGCGTGTGACAACCAGCACTTGTCGAGTGCGTGCAGCAGCGTCTGCTCGGACACGACGTCGCCGCGACCGACGTTGATAAACAGCGGCTTCTTGCGGCTGCACAGTGACAACTGCTCCTCAGTGAGCAGGTAGCGCGTGCTGGCTGTGCTGGGCAGCACACTCACGATCACATCGGCTTCTTCGAGCACCTGCGCCAGGTTGGTAGTCAACCTGTGTGCACTCGCACTCGCAGCGTCCTCGACGTGGACACTGCGCTTGAAGCCGAGCACCTGGAAGCCGCTAGTCTTGCACAACCGGCCGATGGCCTGACCAAAGTCGCCAAACCCGAGCACACCAACGGTCAGGCGGCTAAACGGGCGATACACGAGCTCGGTCTTGGCCCACTTGTTGTCGCGCTGGAAGTTCTGTGCGTCGAAGAACTTGCGCTCGAGGGCGATGATCCAGCCCAGCACGTACTGCGCCATGGCCAGCGACATGACGCCACCGGCGCGAGTAAGCGCGAACGACGGTGGCGTCGACGACGCAGCACTGGCGTGGAGCTTCTGGTAGAGCTCGGCGCCGGCGAACGTGGACTGCACCCAGCGCACTCGCGCAAGCAGCTGCTGTTTGCCGTCGGGCAAGGCGGTCTCCGGCGTGAGCAGCAGCGGCGCCAGCAGGTTGGAATCGCCGAGTACGACGGTCGCGTCCTGCAGGAGCTGCTCGTGCTGCGGCGTGAGCGGCCACTCGCGCGTGGCGGGCGACGGCGACGGCACGTCCACGATCTCCAGCTTATCTGCGCGCAGCAGAGCACCCACAGGGCACGTGGACGCACGCAGCTGCTGGCGCACGCAGTCGCCCATGCCGCGCATGGAGGAGATGACCGGGATCCGCAGTCGCTGCGCTGCCATTGTGGCCGTCGATCGGGCAATGGCGGGTGTTCAGTAACAGCTCAGATTTGTTGCAGTACCTGTTGCGACGGGGTATTTCTGGTGAGACGAATCAGGTGCGATTATTCAGACGGTTGCAAGAAATTCATCTCGCGATGATGGCGATGATGGCGATGATGGCGATGATGGCCACGAGCGCCGCCAGCGGCATCCACCAGCGCCTCAACAGCGGCGAGTTCTCCAAGCCAGAGAGCTGTCCATACGTCGAGTGCACGAGTCTGAACCAGCAGTTTACGAGTGTGCAGTGCAACGGCTTCTGCAACACCGTCGACGTCGCGCTCCAACAGTGCCAGCAGTTCTGTGAATGTTCGGCGCAAGCGACGCCCGGTATGGTGTGCAGCCAGGTGTGTATGGAGCGCGTTGATTGTGCCGATGCCGACCACGAAGCTGTTTGCGTGTCCGACATGACGGCGCAATGCCTGCCCAAGCCGGAGAAAGAGGAAGACCTGCAAGATCGAGACCGCCGTGGCGACATCCACGTCCGCGTCCATGTTCGCACGCAACCACGTGCATGACGAAGATGCACGCGGATTCGATTGTGGATGATGCTCGCATGGTTGGATGGCGCACCGTTGCTGCCTTGTTGCATCAGCTCACGGTGGCGGCGATGCCAGGACTGTTGGTGAAGCGCCGTTAGTTGTACAAGTCTAGGCTGAGTGCCGTGTTGTCTGCGCTGCGCTTGTACCCTGCAATGAATGTCAAGTACAAAATGCATTGATCGAGGTCGCGCAGACGGCGTCCGTGCTTCCGTCCATAATCCACATCATTGAGACGCCACTCGTGCCCCAGACGTGCAGCGTGATGCTCAGCAGCGTCAGAGAAGCCTTTCCTATGTTATGGAGCATCAACTGGATGGCCACCGAGTGGCTCATGTTCATGCCGGATCCCACGCGTGTGATCCCTCTCTTCGCCAACACTTGACAACTCGACACGGACGGGTCAGTCGGTCTCGTGGTCGGTCCTAAGGCAACCAACGCGCCAGCGCCAACCGCTTAAGACGTAGAAGCCCACTGCTGCGTGACACCCATCGGATTGAGCTTCCTTGGTACCAGCGAACGCCTTTCAACGGCGCACATGCGCATCCTGGCGGTGCCAGAGGCTCTGGATGGCATCGACATGGAAGCACTCGATCGCAAGCGTGCTCCTCTCGCTTGAAGTCCCAAGGAGTTGCCCCTTGGCCCAGTCTTGGCACTTGAATGCGGTTCCTGCCCTGCATGGATCCTCCGATCGAGACCTCGCGTCAGCATGGGTCTGTCCGTCCGGCCTATCCGTCGTGGGTTGCTGGTCACGGGCTGCCAGTGCTGTCTCGCTCTCATTCGTTCACTTGCATTCGCCGACAAGACCCATTCCAGTGAAGATGACACTCGGTCGTGTGGTTGTCGTCGCGACAGCGCTGATGCTTGCCGTCGCGTGTGCATCTAGTGACGCCTTCGAGCCGAAAACCACCGCTACGTCCAGCACCGATGACCTGCGCCTCGACGCCTGCTCGTTCATCGCGTGCACAAGCACCAGTCCCCGCTACTCCGACGCCGAGTGCACGAGCTTCTGCAACACAGTCGACATGGCACTGCGCCAGTGCCAGCGCTTCTGCGTGTGCCCAGCGCCAGTGCTGCCTGGTGTGGTCTGTGGGGCGCTTTGTCATCGTCGCATCGAGTGCGACGCACCCGAGGTGCTGGTATGCAAGTCCGGCGCTGCAATTGCGTGCGTGCCCAAGCCTGGCATAGCACAGTAAGTCGGTAGTGATCAGTTCCTTGATCATGGAAATGTAGACTCGGGTGTTCTTTATACAGTTCCTCTCGTGTTGTATTAGTGCGGAGTCAGATGTAGTTGTTATGAGAAGAGGAGGACATGCATTCGAGTGTGAAACCAATACACGTGAGCTTCCGCGCTGGGTGCTTCGCTTGGAATACACGCTTCTAGTAGTACGTGTTGACTTCGAGCCATCCTGGGTAGCGGACCATGCGGCCTGTTGCCTTGTTAATGATGCCACGGGACGTCGAGCGCATGACGTACTTGCGCGTCTCATCCAACGCCACGATGAAGAGCGAGAATGGCAGTGCTGGGAACCAGTGGATAAGGCGCATGTCGAGCGTCGCGAAGATGGTGTGGATGAAGCCGGCGTACGCCACGACCGTACACAGCATGAACTCGAACATGAGACCGAAGTTCAGCACACTGTTGGCCATGCCTTGCGTCGTGATCGACAGGTAGCGCGTCTTGCAGATAAGGATGTTGGCCCATTGCACTTCGACGACGGCCACAAAGAACGCCGTTTGGGCCACCGACAAAGCGTTTGAAGCCAGTCCGCGCGACATGACGTTCACGTGGATGGCGTTGCCGTCTCGGCGTGTGAAGCCCGTGCGGAAGTCCAGCAGACACTGGTCACCCGAGCACGGTTTCCCGTCGTCATCGATCCTGTCGAAAATGTCACCGGTGCCATAAAGGTTGCTCACTGAAAGCTTGAAGTCTTGTGTCTTGTCAACGGTTTTGTTTGCTGTCACCAAATAGACCGTCGAGTCTTTGAAAGCATCCTCGGCCTTGCCCAGAACTGGCGCGTCGCCCTTGACCTTTTCGTCAGTGCTTGTGATGGCCCACACGCCGAATGGCTGGTAGCCGAAGAAGATCGAGTCCGCGATCTTTGTGTCGAAGCCGCTGATGCTGCTGGTGTCCGTCGTCGAGTAATTGAACCAACCCATGTCGAAGAATGACGAACGGCGAGAACGCATTGGGTAGAACGGTCGGTAGCCAGCGTCCCACGCCGCCTTCATGGCCTGGTAAGTGACAACATTTGCACCGCCGTTGTAGCCCTTGTAGGTGTCTGGCACCTTACGGTCCCAGCCATCAGGCTTCTTGGCCGATGGCTGCAAATTTTGCCACGGGAAGTTGCATTCCTTTACCTTACCACCGCCTGATTGATCGAAGAAGACGTGAGCATCGTAGATGGTGCCATTGTCCGGAATCTTGTCGTCGTAATCGTCGACGCAGTGTGGGGTGCCATCACTCGTGTACGCAGCCGCCAGTGGCACCTGCTTGCCGTTCAACTTATACTTTCCGCCGGCCGTGCAGAACTTACCCTTCTCGACTTTGCACCACAGCACTTGCTTGCCAAACGAATCGAAGTAGCCCAGGCCTGAGAGTACCCATGGTGGATATCCGAAGTCGTTCATGATGACGAGGTACGAGAACATTCCGGCGCATGCCTGGATGATGCCGATGAGAGGATACGAGAAGAACACGAGCTTCTTCGTCACAAGGCGGTCAACCTCGGCGTTACGTGGAGCACGAAGCATGATGTCGTTTTCGGCGGTCTCGTATGCCATCGAGATCGCAGGAACCATATCGGTACCAAGACAAATGGCAAGCATGAGCACCGTCGTAAGAGGAAGAGGGAGACGCAACGTAGCATACAGCAGGAACGGCACGAGTTCCGGAATATTGACAGCAAGAGCATACGCGATGGACTTCTTCAGGTTGTCGAAGATGATGCGACCTTCTTCCACACCGCATACAATCGATGCGAAGTTGTCGTCGAGCAGGATCATATCAGCAGCCTCCTTGGAAACGGCAGAGCCCATAATGCCCATGGCAATGCCAATATCAGCCTTCTTGAGCGCTGGTGAATCATTGACACCATCACCCGTGACAGCTACGATCTCCTTGCGGCGTTGACAATTTTCGACAATGATGAGCTTCTGCTGCGGCGACGTGCGAGCGAACACGACCTGGTTGTGATCCAAAATGCGATCCCATTCAGCTTCGGGCGTGTCCAGACTGATGGTCCAACCAGGGACAACGATGGCTGGGGCAGTATTTGGATCGACCCATCCAGGCTCGCCCTTGCGGACGCCACGTTTCTCGTTGTCTTCCTCGATATCTTCACATGTAGGGCCCCAGAGAATGCCGACCTTGTGGGCAATCGCCTTGGCCGTGATTGGGTGGTCACCAGTGACCATAATAACGCGGATACCTGCGGTCTTGCACTTCGCGACGGCGATTGGCACTTCAGCGCGTGGTGGATCAATCAACGCCATGAGACCGATGAAGCACAGCGGCTCCTCAACCTTCGAGTCTGGTTTCGGCACGACCTCGTAATCGACATCTTTCTCACCAAGTGGGAAGTTGGGGTTGTCGGTGTTGAACTCGTAGTTGGGTGGGTACACTGCGGGATCGAGAACCTTCTGCGCGAAACCAAGCACACGCATGCCCTTCTTCGACAGCTCGAGCTGACAGTTCTCAATCTCGGCCAAGCGTTCGGGGGTCATTTCGACCTCCTCTCCTTCAATGAGCACTTTGCCACAGCGCGAAGTGATACGCTCGGGCGCACCCTTCATGAGAAGCACTAGTGGCTTGGTGTCATCGTTGTCTTGCCTGTGGATGGAAAGTTGATACTTGTTCTTCGAGTTGAAGGGAATCTCCTTGATCTTATCATTCTCGTTGCGATACTGAATGATGTCCTTCTTGTCGTGGCAGAACTTGATCATCGCTGACTCCGATGCATCACCGATCGTGTCCCACATCACCTTGTCCATCATCATGCCATTGCCCATTGGCACCTGCATCTTGAACGGCTTGGCCTTGCCGCGCGATGGAGTTCCATCGGCCGACAATGTCTTCTCATACTTCGAGTCTTCGTCAAACACGGCGTTATTACATAGCGTTGMACAGCGCTGCAATGCCTGGAAAGACGGGTCAGCCAGGTTGTAGTTGCCCACCGGAGTGATAGAGCACTCGGCGTCGAAGATCTTGTTGTTATATACGACGTTGGCGACCGTCATGATGTTCTGCGTGAGTGTACCAGTCTTGTCGGAGCAAATACAGCTCGTAGAGCCAAGCGTCTCGACACCTTCGAGATTCTTCACAAGAACCGATTTGCCAGCCATGCGGTTGGCCGCGAGACTGAGGCACACAGTGACAGTGGCAAGAAGACCTTCCGGGACGTTAGCCACAATAATGCCGATCATGAAAACAATGTTGTCGACAATATCGGTCTTGATGATAAAGCCGATGATGAAGAAGATGATACCGATAGAGACAGCGACAATGGCAATGATGTGCACAAAGTGGTTGATTTCCTTGGCAATTGGCGTCATCTCGGTTCCCGTGGAGGTCGCCAGGCGTGCAATACGGCCCATGACGGTCTTGTCACCGACGCGAACAACGATGCCCTTGCCAGTGCCTTGAGGAACGAAAGTACCGAAGAAGCACAAATTCTTGGTCTCCAATGGATTGTCGTCGGTGCATTCCGGGATACGCTTGAGTGGTTCTGGCTCGCCCGTCAGACACGAGTTGTCCACCGCCATATCGTCTGAGCTTTCGATCACACGAATATCCGCTGGCACCTTGTCACCGCCTTTAAGAACCACCAAGTCGCCACGCACAAGATGTGATGCGTCGATCTTCTGGGACTTGCCCTCGCGGATAACTGTAGTCATCGTTGGCATCATGCTTTTGAACGATTCCATAAGGTTCGACGACTTGCGATTCTGGAGGTACGAGAACGTGCCAGTGATAATGACGACGAGGAACAGCACGATACCGAGGTACAGATTGTTCGGGTCACCCTGCACGAAGTAAAGGATGATACAGAGGGCGCCACCAAGCCACAACAGCAAACTGAAGAGGCCTGTCAGTTCGCGAATGTACTTGATGATCTCAGGCGTCTGCTTCGGAGGCGAGAGACGGTTGAGACCTTCCACTTCCAAACGGCGATCCACTTCTGCGACTTGCATACCCTGCACGATCAGATAATACGTAAGCGATGACCGAGCAAATAGGCAAATGACAAAGGTCACTTACGTTGACAGCGTCAGTGCTCAGGTCTGCCACGAGCTCGGTGATGCTCATTTTGTGCTCCTCCATGACGAGTTCGCGCTTGGCATCATCGTTTTCGCCGGCCTTGCCCTTGGCGTCCTTCTTCTTCTTGCGCTGTGCTTGGCGATGACGCAGCTCCGTGGTCACAGCCACGATTTCGGCCGACGACAAGCGCGGTGGCGCATCGCTGGCCGTCATGGTCACTCCCCTCCTACCTCAACAACGCAGAGGCACTAGAGTTGTGGTGATGCTGCTCAAGTCTGGTCCGCGTGCGTTTGCTGGCAAGCGCCGCCGAGTTCCCGTTCTGCCCTGTCCTGCCTAGCTCTGCTCTGCTGCCGGCACGGTCGAGTCCGAGAATGAGGCACACGGAGAAGCGTCGCACCTGCACACGGAGCCGTTTCTCGCCGCCGAGTTCCCAACGCCCTTCCTGCCCTGCTCTGCCCACTGCCTTGCTTTGGCTGACCCAGTTTCCATCAGCGCTTTCTTCCCCTCAAGTGCGCTGCAGGGCCGCAAATATAGCCGATCGATCGTTTCCGCTTCATGGCCCCAACCCGCCGCGCGAAACGACCGAGCCGCTGGCACGGCCAAGAAGATGCACGATGCAACGATGGAAGCCCACAGCGCCACCAGAAGGAAAAGCGGAGGCCGAGTTGGTTGCTGGCTCGGTCGTTACGGGGCTGCAGCATCGCAAGCACGTATCACGCGCCCGGACAGCCGTGGAAATGAGAAGCTGCGTCGAGTTGAGTGGCTAAAGCTCGCGCAGATATGTTGGGCGACCGGGCTGCTCTCAGCGTGCGCTTGACGTGAGACGCTGTCTGTGCGCCTGCCACACTGCAACGCACGAATGGGGAAAGACATCGTCGCATTCCAGAATCTTTATCATCGACCTACCAGCCGTCGCTTATGACTGCCATTGCGGGAAGACTGGGTCGACAGCGGCGAGGAATTGGGCACTGAATTCGTCGTCTGAGAAGCGATGCGCTGACTGTCGAGCAGCAGTGCGCAGCTGACGCAGCTCTTGTGGCTGCTCTTCCAGGACTTGGAACAGCTTGGCCGCATACTCCTTGGCCGTCAGGGCGAGGTGACCCGTTCCAGGTGTCACGATGTCGGCCGCTGGGCCACCCGAGTTATTCGCGACAACAACGAGCCCGGCAGCCATCATCTCGACAACGCTGATACCAAAGTGCTCGTTGTACATCGTGTGGAGCCCGATGGATGCACGCGAGAGGTGCTGCTTGAGCTGCCTGAATGGCGCGTTGACAACGAACTCGACACGATTTGTGAGACCGAGCTCTTCGCATTGCTCGCGCAGCACGTCGACGCGTGCATCGTCATCTTTATTCCGACAGCTGCCCAGCAACACGAGCTTGAAGGCAGCGTGGCGCGTGGCCATCGCCTCCGGGTGCTCGTCCAGCATCACCTTGAGCGCCTGTAGCTGCAATAAATGGTTCTTCTCGGGCCGGAATTGGGCAATGGACAGCGCGACGTCCTCGCGACCGTCGATTGCGAAAGCCTCGAACTCCGCCATGGAGCCACAAGGCGGGTACACGATCACAGGCTGCTTTCTCCACAACTGGCGGATGTGGTTGTACGTCCACGTGGAGTTGACCATGACCACATCCGTGCAGTAGCACCCCACGAGGCCGTAGACAGCTGCAAAGAGGCGATAGTAAATATACTTGACGAGCGACTTGACGGCACTGCCGGCCACGGCGTTGTCGTTGTTGTAGTCGGCGCTGCGCTGCTGCACTTTGTCGATCATGTCGGTCGAGATCATTGGGTAGTGCACGTACGCAACAACGGTGCAGCCGTAGCGGATACTGGCGACCACATACGAGAACGGGCAGCCCGTCGTGTCAATCCAGTACTGCGGGAACAGCCCTTGCTTCTCGCCTTCGCGGAACGCCTCGGCCGCCAGGCGCACTTGCGCCACGCTCTGCCACAGCAGCGTGAAGCGCGGATAGCGCAACGGCTCGAGCAGTTCACGGCTCGGCAGCGTCACGAGCCTCACGTGCGTGTCCACCTTGAGGTCGACGACGTCCGGCAGGTTGAACCGCGCCGCCGACTGCGCCAGCAGTTCGCTGGCGGCCAGGCCGTCGTCTCCCGCGTAGAGCACCAGCTGCAGGCGCAGCTTCTTGCCTTGGTCCTGGAAGCGCTTGGTGAGCGCCGCCAGCGCGCAGTAGAGCACGCGCTCGCCGCCGCCGCCGCCGTTCGCGTACGGATGGAAGATGCCGACGGTCACGACCTCCCGGCCGTCCGCGTCCGCCGTGGACGTCTGGTACGCCTTGTGGTGCAACGCATAGCGGCGGCGCTCGCGCTGCACAAACAGCACGCATGTGAGCACCACGAGCACGGGATACGCCGTCGCGAAGCCGAAGAAATAGAGCAACAGCATCGTCGTCCGTGGTGCTGGTGCTGGCGATGGCGGTCGCGGTGAGCGCTTTGATCGTTGCAGTGACAGGTGGCGCCGCGTCGAGCGACCTTCGGAAGACCTTCGTGCAACCGGCTCTTCGGTCGACTTCCCCACTCCGCGCCCGCCTGTGACTGACGATGGGTGAGTGATTGAGTAGCCACGGCAGAGCCGATGGCGATGACACCGCCGCGGAGACCGAGCATGGACGCGCCGCCGCAGCGCACGCCACGAGGAAGCATGCGACGACAGCGCCGAGTGGGGTGGAACTGGCTGCTAGCCACGGCATGCTCGTCGGCGCTCGTGGCGTCGTCCGCGTACATGTACAATGCCGTCACAACGTATTTCTATGTTGGCGCGGACGACTTCGAGACGGTCAGCGACCTGCTGGGGAACGACACGAGCGACAGCGACATGTTGCTCAGCACGGTGAAAGAGACAATTGCTTCCAGTGCGCTGACGCAGCTGCTCGCGCAGGTGCGATGGCTGCTGGTGACGCTTGTCATTGTGGGCTGGATGGGTGGTCTGGTGCTGCTACGGCGTGTGCGCACCCATTTCTCGCTCCAGCGCCTGATTTCCGCCGTCGTCAAGACCATTATCACTCTCCGACGCTCATCATCGAGTCACCGCTCCAGTCGACGACATGGCGGCGGTAAACATGCGCGTGGCGAGTCTGATGTCGACGAGTTCGACATGTTGGTGGTCAGCTCCATCTCACCGCTGCGTCGTGTGCTCGTCAACACCAGCGCCAAAGGCGGCAAGAAATGGATTCAACGGGACCCAAACACGGAAATGACGACCGAAGCTCGTATCTTGCTGCATCCCCGCGTTGGTGCGCATGGCGGACGCCATCACAGCAACCAGATCATTTTGGAAGATCCTTACGTCAGCCGCTACCATTTCCAAATCCAGTACGAGCCATTGGAGAAGGAATATTATTTACAGGATCTTGGCAGCACCACAGGCACGTTCATCTTTATCAAGCCAGAGGTCCCGAAGCGTCTGAATCTGAACGACCGCGTCAAAGTGGGCGACACCGAGTTCGAAGTCGTGGCTATTGACCAAAGTCTCAGCACCAACACCTGTCTACTCCGCATCTGCTTCACCGAAGGACCACTCACGGGAATTGGACAAACGATTGGCCATACGACTGTCACGCTAGGTCGTCGCTCTAGCAACGCTCTCTGCATCACGGACGATGCGGCTATCTCCGGCAAGCACTGTGCCGTGTCGTACGTCAGTGGCGGATTCTACATCACCGACTTGAACAGCACCAATGGGACGGCAATTCGACTCAGCGCCAGTGGCGAAAAGAGCCAACGAAGATATCTACGCCATGGTGATGTCTTTGGTGTCGGATCCAGTCGATTCCTTGTGGAATACGCACATCAACTCGAAGTGGAAGACATTGACAACCTGCTTGATCACCATGCAGTGCTCAGGGACTCGGACGATAGCGACCACAATGGCAGTTAGGAACGTGCGGTAGGACGCATATCATATGTTAAGAACAAGACGTACTTTAGCGGGTAGACACGTGGTGCCGCTGCAAAGGGGGCTGCGCAAACTTGCAATGTGTGCGGGAGCCGCAAAGACACGGCAAACTCATGCATTCACGACGACTAATACGCTGCTCCACCGCGAGCTGCATTCATTCATTCTGAGATCGTCGGGGACCGAGGGTGTTGGCCTTCGACGCCACGAACAAGCCGCAAGATTCAATTCACATCCAGACACCCATAAGAACCTGCCATATTCGATTCTTGCGTGTCATTCAGAATTCTTGCCTCTCTCCTTTCATCTTGCAGTTGGATTCACCTCCTGTTTGCAAGGAGGTTGCAGATTCAGGGGATTGATTTGATTCCCCAACCTCTGAAAACATATACTGAAGGGTTTTGAAACAATCGCTTGGCGCCAAAAAATCACCACTGTATTGATACATCGCACCCTTTCCGGGCCATCCTCCTCAGCGACGTGTATGCACAAGTTGTGCTCGCCAGGATGACGCCACCATGCATATTTCGTGCTGTTCATGCCACAGATACCTTGTTTTGCACGAAACGAAGCAATTCCAATGCGAAGACGGAGCCAAACGTGAGTCTGTTTAAAACAGTTTCGTACTGTTTGGGGACCTGAAAAGGTTTTTTGCATCGGGCTAAGTTCTTTTTTTTTGTTATCAGGGCACAAACCCGAAGAGCTCCCGCACCAAGAGAAGCGCTTGACGGACATCGCGCGACGGGAAACGGGGCGAAGCGGTGCGAGCAAGCAGCAGGCGACGGCAGGCAGCCCCCGCGTGGTCGACGAGCAGCGAGCGCAGGGGCAACACCATGGGCATGGATCCCGCCGTCTCGCAGAAGGAGTTCGAAGCAGGGCTGTCGCTCCTGCGCATGATGCAGCGGGAGCCGGAGACGCCAACCGACACAAGTGGGAGCCTGGACGCAGCGGCCCTTGCCGGGGGATCTGCTACCGCGGACGCGGATCCAAAGACTGCGGACACGCAGCAGTGTACGCACACACAAGCAGCGCAAGCGATGGCCAAGATGCAGGCCATGAGCGCCGCGGTAGACAGTGTGGATAGCTCGGACCCGGCGCGGTTGGATGCGTCGTTGCTGCAGGCGCTTCATCAGAGTGAAGACATGGACGTGTCTATGGATGAGAATGCGGACTCGTCTGGCGCGTGGATTAACCGCGGATTCCTGCGGAGGAATGCGCAATTAAATACGCTGTCGCGGGAGCTTACCATTGAAGAGCTGCGGGCACACTTTGGCAAGCCGATTGTAGAGGTCGCACGTGAATTTGGCATTTGCACCACCTTTTTGAAGAAGATCTGTCGACGTTGTGGTATTAAGCGTTGGCCGCATCGTCAAATTCGGTCCTTATCGAGGACGATTCAGATGTTGCGCCAGGCTGAAGCAAGCTCCACGTCCGCTCAGGAGAGACTAAAGTTTGCCGGTCAGATCAAGCAGTTGGAAGCGAAAATGCAAGCGGTCATCGATGATCCCGATGCTAACGGAAAGCTGGAGCGCGTGAAAAAATGTGCTGTTGTCAAGACAGCAGCGCATGTGAAGGTTGACAAGACTGCGTCCGGTCGGGAATCGAAAAAGGCTGTGTCAACTGACGGCGCACGTGACGAACTTCTGGCTCTCGGTGGCTGCACCCCAAAGGTGGAGGTTGTCACCACCAAAGGTTCACAAGACAATAAGTTATCGGAATGCGTTCAACTTCCTGTGACGCCTTCAGCAAAGACCTCGTCGATGATGTCGGCGCTGAATGTTGCAGTTCAAGCCTCCAGGTCCTTCAAACAGGAACAGGTTCCTGTCCCCAAGATCTCGCAGAATATTGGTAATGGAGATGCCCAGTCGTCGGGCTTACGCATCTCTCCTAGCCACCGCAAGTTGCTGACACTGACCAAGAGCGACCCTGAAAATCGGCTGCGGACGTCTTCAATCGGCTCGCTTCACGACGACGGTGAGCGCACGTTTCAGAAGCAAGATGAGCAGCAAGACGGAAGTGCACAGTGAGTGAGCACATGCAGGCGAGGCAGTGTTTTTTGGCGGTGACGCGCGTGTCGGTTCGTGTCAAGATTTTTGATTGAGGTTTAGTAGTGGCAGGCACGTGGATTCGTGTAATTACCGCAACGTTATGAAGCGCCTGGTAATATGAATCGTGATTTATGTTTACCATTTGTTATATACGCAGCCAGAACACATGTTGGTCGTGGTACGAGTCGCAGAAAAAGTGGATGCACGTTGCGCGATGAGCGTGGCGACGGACGACGGGCGAGCGCCGGCATCTCCCAGCAGCAGACGACGGCCAGTGTTTGACTGCAACATCTGCCTGGATGCGGTGTCCATCCCTGTGGTGACCCTCTGCGGTCATTTGTATTGGTACGCCAGCAGCGCAGACAAGTGATTGAACACGTCAGACTGGTGGTGGTTGCTGACCGTGCTCTGTGTCTTCGTGTGCTTGTTGATCCATGTAGCTGGCCATGCTTGTACCAAGTGAGTTATAGTTGAACGATCAATGCGACGTGACAAGCGACAGTCGTAACACTGACAATTTGTACGACTGCTGATGGTGTTGTAGTGGATGGAGAGCCGATCCGATTGTCCAGTGTGTAAAGCGGGCATCAGCGAAGAGAATGTGATCCCAGTCTACGGTCGTGGTGCAGATGCAGTCGATCCACGGTGAGGATGCATGCAATGCCATTAAAGCGCTAGCTTGCTGCGACGTATTGATCAGCGCTCCTCACAGCACACAAGACATCGAGCCGACTGGCACTGGGATTCCGAATCGACCGCGCGGTCAACGCCCTGATGCAGAACAGCTTCGCCGACGTCGACCGCGAAACGTGAGTATCATGGATAATACCTATCAGTGTCAATCTATAAGTTGCAGCGTACTGACAGAGTTTGTGGCAGTACGGCTTGTTTGAAGGCTCTGGGGCTTCTGCATTCGCAATGTCTCCGACGATCGGCTTCCTCCCGGCGCTCTTTGGCATGCCTTTCGTGAGTGGGCATTCATGCGCATCGTGATGCTAAGATCCATTGGGTCGTCACTAACATCAAGTTGTGGATGGAGATGCAGGCAGGGCAAGCCGACGGCCACACTCCAGGCCAGCGAATGGACGGCACCCAGCTATCTCCCTTGGAATTGCGGCAGCAGATGCAGCAGCAGTTCCTCTCGCGGATGCTGCTCATTGTCGGCAGCCTCGTCATTTTGTGTCTGCTCACTTTCTGACAACTCATGTATCAAAATCGAATGCATTAACTAAATGCGAAATATGCTATTGATGGCTTCCGAATGTGTAAACCTAGTGTTTGACTGACTTCGTTTTTATATACTTGGAATAGAGGTTGCTGGCTTATGGGCACGCCTCCGTGTCCATTGGCATCGACACATCGAACGTCAACTGGCCGTCCTTCTCCATCACTTCGACGTGGCTCTTTGGCTGCAGCTTTCCGGCAATGATCAGCTTGCTGATGCCCGTGACAACATTCTTCTCGATGTAGCGCTTGATAGGGCGAGCACCATACTGCGGATCGTACGAGTTCTCGAGAATCACATCCAACGCGCCAACTGACACGTTCATCGTGATCTGGGATTCTTGCAGGCGCTTCTCGACAGATGCGAACTGGAGCTTCACAATCTCGCGCAGTTGGACGCGACCAAGCGGCTCGAACACGACGATGTCGTCCAGGCGGTTCAGCAGTTCCGGCCGAATGGTGTGGCGAAGCTGCTGCAGCACAAGCTGCCGCTGTTGCGCGAACGCGGCCTTCGAGTTGCTTTCGCGATCGTTGTTGTCCAGTCGCGCCTTCTTGTTCACCCGTGGTGACAAGTCATTCTCGAACAGCAGGTGTTCAGCACCGATGTTGGACGTCATGATCACGACGACGTTGGAAAAGTCCACGGTGCGACCGTGCGAGTCGGTGAGACGGCCATCGTCCAGCAGCTGGAGCAGGATGTTGAGAACCTTGGGGTTGGCCTTCTCGATCTCATCCATTAGGATGACATTGTATGGGTTGCGGCGCACTGCTTCCGTGAGTTGACCACCTTCTTCGTGACCAACGTAGCCTGGGGGCGCACCAATCAGTCGGGCGACTGAGTGCTCTTCCATGTATTCCGACATGTCGATGCGCACCATGTGGCGTTCGTCGTCGAACAGCTCGTACGCCAACGCCTTGGCCAGCTCCGTCTTGCCAACACCAGTTGGACCGAGGAACAAGAAGCTACCCGTTGGCTGCTCGCGCCGAGCCAAGCCCGCACGCGATCGCAGAACAGCATCGCACACCGAGCGCACTGCTTCATCTTGGCCGACGACGCGCTTGTGCACACGCTCTTCCAGATGCATAAGTCGATCGCTGGTGCTGGCAGTCAGTCGCGAAACTGGGATGCCAGTCCATCGAGCAACCACCTGGCAGATCTGTTCCTCGCGCACCACTTCTTCCACGAGCTTCTCGTAGTTTTCGTCTTGATCTTGCGCCTTCTTCTTTTCTTCCGCATGAGCAATTCGTCGCTGGACATCCGGAATGGCATAGTACTTCAGATCGGCGACGGTAGCCAAGTCTTGGTTGCGTTCCGCCTTCTGCACCTTCAGCTGCAGCTGCTGCAGCTTGTCCCGCAGGCGACGAATCTCGTTCACCCGTTCTTTCTCGGCTTCGTGACGCAGCAGCAATGGTCGGAGCTCGTCGGCAATCGAGTTGAGTTCTTCTTGGACCTTCTTGAGGCGCTGCTTGCTCATCTCGTCCTTCTCCTTGCCCAACGCAGTAGCTTCCACCTGGAGCTGCAACTGACGTCGCTGGAGCTCATCAATAACTTCAGGTTGGCTGTCAAGCTGGACGCGGACATTTGCGCACGCTTCGTCGACAATGTCGATCGCCTTGTCAGGCATGAATCGTCCCTTGATGTAGCGGTCAGCAAGCTTGGCGGCAGCAACGAGTGCGCTATCGAGAATCTTGACGCCGTGGTGCGATTCATAGCGTTCCTTCAGACCGCGCAAGATGCTCACCGTGTCTGGCACCGACGGCTCCTTCACCAAGACTTGCTGGAAGCGACGCTCGAATGCCTTATCCTTCTCGACGTGCTTGCGGTATTCGTCCAAGGTCGTCGCGCCAATGCAGCGCAACTCGCCGCGGGCCAGCATTGGCTTGAGCAAGTTGGCGGCATCCATTGCGCCAGACGTCTGACCAGCGCCCAGGATCAGGTGCATTTCATCGATGAACAAGATGATCTTGCCATCGCTGTCCTTGACTTCCTTGAGCACGGCCTTGAGACGTTCTTCAAACTCACCGCGGTACTTGGCACCAGCGATCAACGCGCCCATGTCCAGGCTCACCACCTGGCAGTTAAGCGTCTCCGGCACGTCGCCCATGACAATGCGGTGCGCTAGTCCTTCCACGATCGCCGTCTTGCCCACACCGGGTTCACCAATGAGCACTGGGTTGTTCTTGGTGCGTCGACACAGGATGCGGATGACGCGGCGGATCTCTTCGTCACGACCAATCACTGGATCAATCTTGCCGGCCTCGGCCAGGGTGACCAAGTTCTGGCCGTACTTGTTCAGCGCATCGTAGTTGTCTTCCGCGTTGCTGCTCGTGACTGGACGACCACCTCGCACGGCCTTGGCGGCCGCCTTGACCTTCGTCTCTTGGAATCCATGCGCGTTGAGAACCGAGGTGATGTCCGAGTTGGAGAATAGCGCCAACACGAGCTGATCCGCTGTCAAGTGTGTATCCTGTGCTTCCTTCTTAAGCTTCGTGGCCTGCTTCAGCACCTTGATCAAGGCTGAGTCGGCCGTCGCCGTATCTGGCGCTGGCGTCTGCGCCGGCATGAGCTTCAGGTGCTTCTTCACGTCCATGAGGATGCCGTCCGCGTTGGCGTGCACCCGGTCGGCCAAGGTCTTGGCCATGCCCTTCGAATCGTCAAACAGCGCTTCCGCCAAGTGCCATGGCGTGACCTGTGCATGGCCATAATCTTCCGCCGCTGATTTGGCCGTCGAGAAATACTCGTTGGTCTTCTCGCTCCACTCTTGTGGGTTCATAATGCTTCTTGTGTCTGTGGTTGTTGTTGTTGTTGATCTCTTGCTTGCCTTCTCACGCTGTGTGGCTGTCTCGCTCTCTTTGGTTCGTTCACTGCGATGTTGTTGCTTGCTTGCAAATCTCACAATGACCATGAGCGACGGCGTTGAAGTGCATCAGGAATGCGTGTTGCACCCTGTCCCCATGTCACGATCAGCAAACGGCATGGACGTTAGTGGGCGTGGAGTATACTCAATCCAAGATATTTCCTTGCCATGTGCCTGGTGGGTCGGTGGAAGTGAATTGTAGGTATCGCGAACGTTCTCGACAATGCCAGAAACCACGGGAGGTAAGCGGGCGTTGACGGAAGTCTACGGATGTTGCAAAGACATGAATGTTGCTTCCAGAAGTTGCGAGTGCATGGACAAGTCCACCAGCCAAATTTTCAAAACAAGGACAAATCGCGAATAATCGAGGTCGCTCTTGTCGCAGTTCTTACCATGATTTTGGATTTGTCTTAACATTTCACCTTGTTCTGACAACGATGCTGATGATCCGTTTGAGCAGGTGAGCCTCAGCATCTGAGCCCGAGGACGAGGATGGCAGACAATGCATGATGGATGCCAAGTGGACACAGCCAGCGACCAGGCCGACGCTACGGCGCTGAGCTGAAGGTGGAAAAACGCTGCGCACAAATGCAAGCCAGTTCACAGGCAAAGTTCGATGAAATCGAGCGAATCCAGCACCAACTCGCTTGTGATTTCGACCAACATGACGAGCGCCAAGTGCTGTTCAAGAAGAAGTTCGCCCGCGAGACCCGTAAGGCTCGGCAGACCATCTACGAGCGCGTGTGCGGACCCAATGCGTCGACAACGTCAGCGTCCGACACGTCCAAGACCATGCTGTTGGCTGCGCATCAGAACTCGCTCGCGAATGAAGACACCGAGGCTGAATACGTCCCCCCAGTGCGGCGCACGGGGCCAGAGCGCGTGACGGATGACCTCAAGTGCTTTTATTCCCCGCCGGACGCCACGACGGACATTTTGTGCGATACATGCTACGCGTTTCGCTGCAGCAGTCTCGTCCAGCCATTGCCTGCTCCTTGGCAGGAATTTGTCTGTGAGATGTCGCACAATCACTACTACTACCACCCCGACACCAAGCAAGTGCGTTGGAGTCCGCCGCTGCGTGACACGCATCCATGGAGCATGCTGGTGTTTGCCCGCACCAACTCGGTGTTCACGGTCTGTCACTGCATTCCGTCGCAAGACCGCCGGCGCCGCCTTTTGCTGCAGTTCCGTGAGTTTGCCTTTGACACCGCACGCATTCAGAGCGAGAAGCGGCAGAGTCAATTGCACGGTGCATTCCGCTCGCTGGCGCTGACAATGATGGATTCGAAGGTCAAATAGACGTTGAGTTGTTGATCACGTTGGATGCGTTTCTCATTCGCTATCACGCTTAAAGTGCTGATGCATACGACCGTCCAAGAAGTTCTTGAACTGTTTGCGCTCGTCGCACGTGAACCACATGCTCATGACGTAGCGCGTGCCCGTCTCCACTTTGCGTACTTGATGCAGGTTCTCCTTGCCAGACGTGAACATCATCAAGCGCCCACGTGCTGGCTCCACCACTTGCTCGCGATCCTTGTCCACGAACGACAGCAGGCCACCTGTGAAGTCGTCTTGGTAATCTGCGAGATAGAGCAGCCCCGAGTAGTCGTAGTGCTGGGTGTTGTCCTTGTCGATGTGAAGATGCCTGTACATACCAGCAAACTGAAGTTACTTCTCGTTTACACTGCATGCCCCACGACATCAGCTTTACTCACCAATACTCGTCGTGGATCTCAGCTGGGACCCATGAAGCATTGCCGATCGCTCGAGTGATGAATGTTGGGGCCGTGAAGTACAGCGTCTGGAGCCCAAATTCGGCCATCACCGCCTGACGAATATTTTCGATAACGCTGCAACAGCCACACGTCAGTCGTCTACACATACACACGAACCGTTATGGAATACTTGTGCTTGTACCGTCGGTAGAGGCTGAACTGTTGTTCGGTGAAGCGAGGGATTGGCGCCGCATTGCGCGACGGCTGATAGATGTTCACGAGACCATCGCCATCCTTGACAAAGCCCGTGTTGATGTCCATGATAGTTGGTCCGCCGAGACGCGAGCGGTTGGTCATGCCGATCTCAGCGATCTCGCGCAGCTGCAGCACTTCGTCGTCCGTCACGAAGTTATCGCGAACAGCGCGTCCACATCCAGTGCCAAGTAGGTGGCAACCTTCCACATACTCGCGTGTTTTCTGTCGATTCACATGAATACTCAGCACACGACAGCAACAACAGCTAAACCACAATGCATCCAGAGCTGCACCTTCTTCTGATGGCACGGCACGTCGTAGCGCTTGTGCTGAACCGACGGCGAACGAGCGAGGTAGGTGTTTCGGGTCACTGGCGCCCGAAACGTGCGATGAAGACCGATAACAAGAGCCACCAGCAATACGAGCAGCGGGAGGCTGATCGTACGGCTCGTAAACGCAGTGCTACCGCTCGCCTGGGTGGCGCTGGTGGCACCGGTCGGCGGCTTCGTCTTGGTCTTGGCTTTGCGTGTCATCGCTGGGGTGGAGTGCGAGGCTTTGGCGGAACGACAAGACAATGTGGTCCACACCGGGCACGACGCAATGTGGAAGACAACGGGTGTGCTCACGCGATTTCATACGGGAATAGCTTTACTTTGGTGGTGCGTTCTCTCCTGCTTCGCGTTCTAGTACTGCGCACACATATTCCAGATTTCCGGCGATCTGCTGCAAGTCTCGTTCGCTTGCACGCGCCCAATCTTCAAACCCGTCCAATCCCTGCATGACCGCGATGCAATCACCAGAGTGCAACGCAACACACAATCGCAAACAGCAATGAGGATAAATATGCCTTGAATTATGCATGCAATGGATGCATGCATGGGTGACACGCACCTCAAGACAGGCTCGGAAACGCTTTTGCTCGGCTTTCCATTTGGCAGCGCGTTGATACAGTGAGTTGACGCTCTTGGTGAACAGCAGCGCTTCTTCTTCGACCTTCCTTTGCGCAAAGATCGCCTTGTCCAGTTTACATTCAACGAGGTGGTTTTGGGCAACCTCGAGGTCTTGGAACGCGACAGCCAGCGCGTTCTTCGCTTGCACTGTCAAGCGGCCACGTCGTGAATAACTCAACATTCCCAGCTCCGTCTCGATTGCCATCGCGAAAATCAAACTTGCGAAGGAGCAGCGCCATCACAAGCAGGCAACGCATTCATTCACAAACACAGGACTCACCCGCGGCGTGGTGGTGCTGCGCAATGCGCTCTTCGGCCTCGCTCACTTGGGACGCGTTCATGCGGACGATGATCTGGCCACAATCCAATAGTGACCCGATCCCCACGTATTAACAGAATCAGAACACAGCGATTGTGTGCGACGTGTGTGGACATCTGAGCTGATGTAATCATCGCCGAATCACAAGCATCCTGGTGCGTGGGCGGATCCGTTCGACATTTTGAGTGAAAGAGCCTCTGCTGCTGCCAGAAACTCAGTTAGGGATCTGCACGGCAGACGAGCACCCAGAGAGTCCACACACACGATGAAGTCGCGCAAGATCGTGTGCAAGAAGCTCTCCACCAACTTCCGCGAGTGCACGGAGATTGTGTCGTTCGACGTGCCGCAGTTGCGCCAGAACGAAGTGCTGGTTCAGACCAAATACGTGGGTGTCAATGCATCGGACATCAACTACACGAACGGCGCATACTTGCCTGGCGTTAAACCACCATTCGATTGCGGCTTTGAAGCGGGTAAGGAAGGCTGTCGCTCATGAAGCAATTCAGCGAATCGCGCATGTGCTCACTGAGATTGAAACACTTCAGTTGGCATCGTGGTGGACGTGGGCCCAGGCGTCAAACGACTGAAGAAGGGGGATGCAGTTGTCTCCATGTGTAAGTTGACAGCTTGATGTCTGGTTTGCCTCTCTTACCTGACGTATCATTCCATTCACTCAGCATACGGTGCATTTGCTGAGCACTTGGTCGTTAAGGAGAAGGACTTGATCAAGGTCCCAGCCCCAGTCCCTGCCGTGTTGCCTATCACTGTGTGTGGATTGACTGCCTCAATTGCACTTGATCACGTCGGGCAAATGCGCCACGGCGAGACTGTTCTGGTCACTGCAGCGGCTGGCGCTACTGGTCAGTTCGCCGTGCAGTTGGCCAAGCTGGCGGGCAACCACGTGATCGGCACGTGCAGCTCGGATGACAAGGTTGAGTACCTGCGCTCCATTGGATGTGACCGCCCGATCAACTACCGCAAGGAAAAAGTCTTCGACGTGTTGAAGAAGGAATACCCGCGTGGCGTCGACCTCGTGTTCGAAAGTGTGGGCGGAGAAATGTTCGACGTGTGTGTCAATAACCTGGCCACCCGGGGGCGCATTATCGTCATCGGCTCCATTGCGGGGTATCAAGATGCGAGCTCATTCACGTCTTCCACGCGTGCAGGAACCCCACTGCAGATGAAGCTCTTGGGCAAGTCAGCTTCTGTGCGCGGCTTCTTCCTCAACAACTACTGGCGCGAAACCCAGGCGCACTCGAAGACGTTGGCCATCCTGGTGCAAAAAGGACTTATCAATCCCGGAGTGGATCCAACCACGTTCACCGGACTCGAGGGCGTGGCAGATGCCATCGACTTCATGTACGACCGCAAGAACATTGGCAAGGTCGTCGTGCAAGTGCGTTCACCAAGCTCCAAGCTTTGATCGACCGACAATTCATGGATAGCTTTTCAAGTTGCATCTGTTAACTCGTTGATCATGATGCTTTTTTGACCAATCATCGATCGGGTCATATTTTCAGCCAATTATCAGCGCCCCATTTTAGCGTTGGACGCTGCACTGGTCGTTGGTAAACGTGCCACAGCAGCAGCAACGATGGCGGCACAGGAGCAATGCTATTCGTGCAACAAGCCCAGTGAGAAAGGCAGTTTGATGCGATGCAGTCGATGCCAATGCGCGGCGTACTGCTCGAGAGATTGCCAGGTGGATCATTGGTCAAAGAACCATTCGCGACTGTGCTCAGCACTGAAAGCTGCATTGTCGTTTGGAAGACTCGAGTCCAAGTGGTGGGACGCTCGCTCGCCAGCTGAGCTGGAGCGATGGATCACTTCGCAGGGATTGCAGCCTTTGTCGATGGTGAGATTGGCTGCTATTGGTTGCCGCTGGAAAAGTACTTGCTGACGCTTTAGTAGCGCTTTTTTGGCGAGGTGATGTTTCTCCTCTCAGGTGTCAAGTGCTGCGTGTTGCTGTCAAACCTGCCCGATGCCTGGAGAAGCAGCTATATCCGCGACGTGATCGTCGAGAGCGGTATTCTCGAGCTGAAGCTGAAGACGTGTCGCGCGATGCTTGGCGTCGTTGCCAACAACATGCAAACGCGATCTGAAATCAAGATGCAGGGCAACCTCGTGCTGGCAAACCGATGGCATTCGGACTATGTGAAGATGTGGGACACGTTCGAGCTTGCTGGCATCAACGTTGCGACTGTCGACTCACTGCTCAAGTCCATCGACCCGAAGGCACCTGTGAAGCTGTTGGACGAGAGCTTTTTGGCTCGGTGTTTCAACTACCCAATCGTTCTTGACGAGTGCTCGGAGCCGATGATCGAGGTGAGTGCGCTCTGGCTGCCCATGACTGATATTTGCGTTCGTCTTACCATGAACCGCAATGCGCAGGTTGGCTACGCGCACGTCGCCCCAAACAACGTCGAGATCCTCTTGACGTCATATTGCGCGAACGACTCTGAGGATCACCGCAAGCGCATTCAGGCACATTTCTCCCAATACCAGGCCCTGTTTGGCACGACTTTCCCACTGCTGTTACGGACAGAACGCGTTTAAACCTATCGAGTGTGCAGGCTTTTCGATTACTGCCAATAAAAATAGATATCAATAAACACACCAAATGGTTTAATCCACCGGATGTTTCCTCGACCCTAGGTTTGAAACGACTGCATCGCATGTTTGAAGTGACGCCGCGCCACAGGGAAACAAACACACGCGGGAGCGGCACGAAGACCGGCACGGCCATCGCCACACGACACAACGCACGTGCTGCACGCATTATGAGCAACGAATGGGAGGCGGACCTCTCGTCCATCATCGACAAGACCAACCAGAACCTCAAGTTGCTGCGGCGTCTGGGCGAAAAGCGCGGCGACTTCAACGCGGCTGCGTACGACGTTTCCTCGACACGGCCACCAGCAGCGCCGGCCGAGATCCGGTCGCTTGCCAGCGTCATCCAAAGCCGTTATGCGGCCGAAGATCGAAATGCAATTCGACCGCGCACGGTCTCTTCCGCTACGGGCTCATCACGTAAGCTCGGCGCCCCAGGAGATCGCTCGCGCGATTCCAGGACGATGATCCGGACTGCCACGCTAGCCAACGAGCCAGAAATTTATGAAGCCGAAGTTGGCGATCCTAATAACCGAGTTGAAGATCAGAGTGCAGCGCTGTCGCAACGCCCTCGAGCAGGCGGTGAGAAGCCCAAGCGCCGCGGTGATCTCTCGATCGACATTCCGAGCAACAAGCCCAGCGTTGGCATGGAAGAACTCCGCAAAAGGTGAGATGCAAGATTGCTGATTGATGTGTGTGCTCAGCCTCATTAACATTTGCGTCATGCACGATAGTCTTGAGTTGGACATTGCTGCGAAGTCGAGCGTGTTCGAGAAGAAGTTGGCAGACTTGCGGTCAGATTTCGCCGTCAGTGCGAACGAATACTTTGCCATGAACCAAAAAGTCACTGAGATGAAAGACACCATGGCAGCAAAACTTAGCAACGTTTCTGGCATGTTGCAAAGCCTGCAAGACAACACAGAAGCAATCACTCGACTGGAAAAGCATTGTGCAGCGTTATTGGGGTGGAAAGTTGGCACAGACCAAGAGCTTTTCGATCAATCGTAAGTGTGATGCACTGCTTTGAGCACGATGCTCGACTGACGGTTTTGTCCAGAAACAAGTTGAGGGGATTTGCATCGGTCACAGAAAGAGTAGGGCAGCTGGAGCGAGAAGCTGATGCGATATCTGCATCCCTTCGAAGCCATGCTCGACATGAAGAGAAACTTGAAGATTTGTTGGAGCGGATAACAGTGATTGAACGCCAGGCTAATCGGTTTGCAGGCAAGTCTCCTTCTTGTAGAGCACGGCACTTGCACTGACACCTCTGTCTGCAGACACAAAATCTGTCGAGCACATTGTACAGCTTCGCGTTGCGAAAGAGATTGGCGAACTCGATGCACGACTCAGTCAAGGACTGGAACTGTGCTCCCAGAAGCTCGAAACGAGACTCCAAAACCATGAGAGAGCTGAATATGGACAACAGATCGAGGCATTAGCGTCATTGAAGCGAGAGCTGGTCGATGATATTCAAAGTATCCAAGCACACAGTCTGACCAAGACAGACATCTTGCCTCTTCAGCACGGTCAAAATCAGCTGGGACACGACTTGGCGCAGATCAATGCTACGCTCGATCGTCAGGAGAAAAAGGACATCGAACTCAAGCAGCAAAGTGCTCGTCTTCAGGATGATATCGAGGCGACTAAGCAAGAGTTGACTCGAGCGCTTCGTGCCATGCAAGATACGTTGACGTATCGCGTCGACGAGCAGCTTGGTCGACTGGCAGCAACCACGAAGGATCAGAATGCGAAAGTCAATCAAACTGTGGGATCGCTAGAAAAGCAAGTCTACAGCGTTGATGCCAGACTGAGTGTCGTACATGACAAGGCGATGAAATTGGAGAGAGAGCTCGATGTGAAGGTTGACCAAGTTATGCTCTCTGTTGAGAAGCACATCAACAATGTTAATGCACGAGTGAGCATGGTGCATGACAACAATGCGAAGCGTGAACGAGACGTTGATGAAAAAGTTGGCAACGTGATGGTGTCGCTGGAAAAGCAATATCAGAAAGTCAGAGGGAAGGTGGATGCAGTAAGTGACAGCATAACTATGTTGAAGCAGTCCGTCGAAAGCATACCGCGAACCTCGATACCCCTCCGATTGGAAAGTCATGCTGCACCTGCGGTTCAACAGGATCAGCTTTCCAGTATTCGTCCATCTTTTGGCGATAAGGCAGGCCACAACTCTGTATCTGAAGACCCAAGACACAACGAGGGCAAAATCGACGACAACTTTCGTCCACATCAAGGCATACAACAATTCCCAACCACAATCAACACAGACTCCACTGGTTGTATCAAACTCAACAACACAAATCAACCCGAAACCACAACAAACTCCATCTTACCCTCCCCTACGTCCACTGCCAACAACAAGTCCGTCAAAGACAAATCGCTTCTCAACGCGAGCATTGCCGCAGCAGCAGTGGCGGCTGCGGCGACGTCGGCCGTGGCGCTGGGCGTGGGCGCTCGCGCAGGCAACCTGCAGCCGCTGGAGCCCATGGCACGCAAAGCCATGGCGCTACACATGGAGGAAGACGACGACATGGACGAAGTGGAGCGCTTGATGGTGGAGCGAGCTGGTGTGCGTCCGCCACTAGGTCGCGATGCCGTGCACCAGTCTACGTTCGACGAAGACGAGAGC